>JZRO01000165.1:0-33670 GCA_000963465.1 Blastocystis sp. subtype 9
ATCGTAGTTTGAACAAACAAATGGACTATGAGTTCATTTCGATAAGTATGAAGTTACTGAAGCACTGGAGGAAACAATGGTAATTGAATAATAAGTGCTGGGTTGTTATTCTGTCCTTTCCTGTACAGTGTAATTTTGTCTATGACAGATCATTATCTGGTTGTGACACAGGACTTCTAATTATCACTATTCTTACTGCTTTTTTGATTGTATTTTGAGACTGGTTATATAGCTTAATAAGTAGCAGTGGAAAATAGATATTTATTACATAAAGGTCTATTGTAGTAATTCTATCAAACGCACATTTTAAACAAGTGGATAGAGTGTCTATCACATCAAATTAACAAACACATTTCGCACTTATCGTTGAGTCTTCTGTATTCCATTGATTAACCATCAAAAGTACACTCTGGGTATTGCAAATCAATTCTATTGACGGCTTGATTATAAAATGACTCTTTCCACTGATCATCGTAGTGAAGTTTGTCTACTCAAGGAACATCCAAGTCCTCTAATGGCATTCTGCTTATGCAGTTCTCAAACAATTCTTCTCAAAAAGCACAATTCACCCTTTTTCCAAAATGAGGGCTATTTTAGATATTCGGCAATACTATCCATATTGATCCGTGTCTTTCGTTTTGGTTTGTGTTATTTTGCGTTTAATCAAAGATAGAGATAATGAGATTCTATAGAGAGACCTTTCTCCTTATGCTTTTGATGTCTGCTGCCATGGCTCTTCCTGGACTTCGGTCGGAGGAAATCAGCTTTAGGAATGAAATTAATGGAGACAATCTGTGGGATTTCTGTTGTTTCGATTGTGGACTCTAATATCTAGTGGAGGATATTTTCTATAACTACCGCATTATTGTAAGTGCTGTTATCATTTTCATCGGTTTGTTCTTGTGCTTCCTTGGAAAGAAGTCTGTGAAAGTAGATTTTGGATCTGCGATTGATTGCAGTTTAACATGTTCATCTGCGGCTTCATAGCTGGAGGCATTCCTACCCTTGTGATTGCTACAGATTTGTTGAAGAACATGGAAGCGTGGTCTCTGCGTTCTCTCTTGACCTGTAGTCAGAGCCAGGCGTTCTGGATCAGTATTGGAGTGAGTTGTCTGATGGGCATCATCGTGGGTGTGTTGCTGGTCTGTCTGTACCAAATCGGTAACTTTGTGATCGGTGCTGCTCTCGGCGTGGTGATCGCTGTGTACACCGTGGTCATCCTCGACAGCATCATCCACTTCCACTCGGACGTGGTTCTCTATGTCTCTGTGTGCGTCTGCGCGCTGGAGTTCGGCTCCTTCGCTCTCGTGTGGGACCAGTAGGGGCTGCGGAGCGACTGATGTCTAGTGTGATGGTGATTTTGGGCACTTCGGTGATCGGAAGCTACATGATCAGCTTCGGGTGAAACTCGGATTTCGGACTGATTTGTAGCGTGGGACAGTTCATCGGCGAGTGGTTCAACCCCTTTTCGCCTCAGTTCTCACAGAAGCTGCAGCATCCCCCCTATCAGGTTGATGTGCGATGAGCATGTGATGTAGTGGTATGTCTATCTGGGACTCATTGCGGGATTCAGCATCCTGGGAATCATCGTCCAGGCAGTCACGAACAAGCAGATAAAGAGAGTGAAGAGCGGAACTACACCATTGTTGCCCTCTTCGGAGCAAAGAGTGGAGCTGCCCTCTTCGAAGCCACAGCGCTCGAAAACGCTGCGAGAGAGAAATGAAGCATAAAGATCTGTGCATATTATGTGATTTGTTTGTTGCACTCATTTGGGCGGCAAATTATATTCTGTTCAAATGTCACAGGAAGAACTGGTGGAAGAGCTGTTGCGACAGTCTATGCAAAGTGAAAAAGATCAGAGTGATAATAATCAAGTATATGTGAAGCATGCCTATTAGTATCAGATCCTGACTCTTGTAACACAGCTGAAAGCACAATCCGTTCGTGAGCTGATTCTTAAAGTAACAACAGTGAAGCAGCTGTCTACACTGTTTTTGGCTATTTCTCAGTCTTCTGGGTCTTTCTCTTTTAATTCGTCTCTGTTTATCGTAATTCGTTCAGCAATTGAAGTATTACCGTTTTGCTCATGTGATCTGTAGTTGTTGTGCACTGCTTTTCTGGATGCTACAAATAACGAAATCTCGGAGATCGTGCAAACAGTTTGCATGGAGATAGATGATCTCAGTGAACATGAAATAGCTGACGAAATAACTGCATTTGTGAAGTATTTTGACTTCGAGGGCAAAAGAGGACGAGGTCGTGTAGAGTAGTACTACTCGTAGTCTATAATCTAGGGAGCAGATGAAACTAGTGCTTGACCTGCTCCCCAAGCTTCTTAACATGTGCACTTCGACCACCACAATCATCGATTCGGAAGAGGATGGAAACGGACAGACTATGGCAGCTTTTCGCGTTGTCGCTCCTTTCTCCTCTCATCATAGGAACACGTGATCGATCGGATTCTCGAGCGTGACTGGTACGAGGAGTACTTCTGTCCCATCTTGGTTGCGCTTCGCGTGAGCGTTGGGTCGATTTCTCACGACTAGGAAAGCCACATGAACGACATCGAGACCATCTCCATTGCCAACAAGGTGAGTTCTTGCTTGGGGAAGGTGTCGGATGCCACTGTCTCATCCATGATCTACCAGGTTCTCCTGCTGACTAACGAATCGGTTTCGCGGGTCATTCTTCTCTCTCTGCTCCAAAACATCCCCAAGAGATGCCAGGTTTCGCAGTTTCCGACGATCATCAGCCACTTCAGCTATGCCCTGAAAAGCAATGCAGTAGCAGATGAGCTCTCCTTTTAAATAGAGTTTGTGTAAGGTGTTTTTAGAGTTAATGAAAAACAATGTATTACCCTCGTCAGAGTTTTCTCTTCTTATTCTTTTCTCGTTAACTGAATCTGATCATTATCGCTCCTCTGTCTACTCCATGCTTCTGTCGCAGTTACTCTATGAATTCCAGAAATCGACATTTTCTTGGAACCTGCCTATTATCAAAAATGTTTCATCGAACATGGAATTGGGAATTCCTATAATATCGAATATTATGTCGGTCGTACAAAATGGGTATGAAGAAGGTGGGATGGCGTTGTTACATTGGAGTGATTACTTGTTACACATAACGGGACTGTCTTGTCACAGTATAATCGAGTGATAATGTATAGGCATGGAAAAAGAGTGGATCAATCAGATTTCCAGAAAAACTCTCCTCATTTTATTTGATCAGATGGAGGCAATGCGGGAGCCTGTTTTAAGCCTTATTATCACAGAAGTTTCGTTTTGAATTGAGTTTCATGTAGATGAATCGAGTCGATGTGAATGTGGAATACATTTCTCTCCTTGATATTCTTTGCCGATCGTACCCTTCCTTTCTGTTTTCTCATATTCCATCTGTTAAAGTGTCTTCTATTTGTGAATACGAAAGTAGTCGTTAATCACGCGTATCCCATTACTGTCGAGTGAGATCGTACCTTCACTTGTCCAAAGCATTCATTCCCTTCTTCCTTCAAGACCTGATCTTTTAGACATGCTTTTAATCGTTTTGAAAAAGGTTGCGAGTTTTGAAATTCGATGATTTTCAGTGTTGCTATCAGTCAGATGACCAGACGCGAATGGCAGGAATTGCTGGTCTGTGTGAATTGCTGTGTAAAAGTCGTCCCGATTCGGATGCTGGAACTCCATCTGTAACACTAACTCAGTTGGGTGTTTCATTCGTGGAAGAATCAGCGTAAGCATGAAGAAAGTGTACTCAAGTAGACTTCGATTGAACCAGACAACAGTCGAAGATATTTTGAATCTTCTCCGCCATTTTAGTCAAACAATCTTTAGTATCAATGATCACTTTTCATCGCGGTTTTTTGCCATTCTTCGTAGACTTTTTGACTCCGCTCCCATTGTTCGACCTGCTCTTCTAAAGCTCTGTATTGACAAATTGACTCCTTTCTTACAACCTCTCCCTTCCACAGGAAATAGCGTACAAACGCAAGAGATTCCTTTGCTACAACGATTAGAGGAATTATGTGTTGGAGGGAGATTTCAACAGCCGTTTCATCATCTAATGGCGACTGTCGCTTTACTTCTCTATCCTTCTAAAAATAGTCTTGTAGTTGTGAAAGAGGAGCCACGGGGATCTGACCTTTCTTCTCTTTTGAATCAACTGGTAGAACTTCTGATCAATGTGGAGCCAGGAGAGTTCCATCTAGACAAAGGAACAGTGTTTGATGGGAGTGTGGAGGGACAGACAAATCTCTGTAAACGGATGCTGCTGACTAGTCTCTATCTGACTGTTGTTTATGTGAGAATTGCGGGAATCGAGAAAATTCGACTCGATGGGAAAGTGGACCCTGCAGTAGTCGTTTTGATGATTGGTCAAGTGGCTACTGTGCTAGAGAATGTTTCAGTACAGCTCAAAGAGAAAGATGACTACTAGAAATTACATCGATTAACCGCCGAGAAAACAAAAGATCCCTATTTCAAGGGTATTTTCGATGTTGGCACAATTCGCCCAGTTTTGGTGTCATTGCTTCGTTTGCTAGTAGAAGGAGTTAGGTCATAGATAGGGTGACATATAGCGAAAAGGGTCCCAACCAGAAATTCTGAAGGCGATAGATCGTATATCAAACGACATAGGGATCATGTCATTTGTCTGTTGGTTGTTGCAGAATTCGGTAGGAAAAATGGAGAGTTCATATCAAGATAACTGAATATCACGTGAAGGAGTTGCAAGGGCGAGAAAATGTACTATTTTGTGATTATGTGAAAGAAGTGTGTGCATTGGCTTACAATCTTCATTTGTTGTACTGTCTAGGTTATCATAAGTATCCATTTCTATTCTAGAAGGTCATGCTCATCTCTCTACGCTGGGAGTTTCACTCATCACTCTGTTGCAGGGGGCATTTCACTGCATTTCGAATAGTTCTCTTCTACGATATTACGTTAGAAAAGAGGATGAAGTACCAGGGGGCCAAGAGGCGTGGGAGATGCTTGTGAGAAATGAAACACTCTGCAGAGATCTTTTGCTAACGAATAACTCGCTAACCGTAAAGGAGATGACAAGTGCTATCCATGTACGTGTAGATACAGCAATTATTGATAGAATATGGTGATAGCCAAACAAACAAAGATTGCAGCATCGTACCTGAAATTAGTAGATTTGCTGGTGGAAAACTGTAGTTCCAACTCGCCCGAATTAGCAGAAATTCTGCAGTGGGCAAGAAGTAGTTGTGAGTCCAATGTATCCTTCACTGTATTAATTCTTTGTAGGAAATTCCGCCTTCTTTCTATACTTCGTATTATGACATCATTTGTCATATTGCTAGTCGTTGCGATCAGCCTTTCGACCTGTTACTTCCTATCTGTTCATCGATTGATTCTGTGAACAATGTTGTTCGATCCGAATTCGATTCACGTGTAGCCAGATGCAGTGCATCTTCCTGGGATTGGAGAGGAAAATGTGTCTGCAGTTGCTATCAGCGTGTCGACTGTTCTGCAGAACATGCTGAAGCCATTGTCTTTCATGGTGACTCGACAGAAAATGTACGTGGTGAAGAATGAGTTGGAGCAGGAACGAATTCGTCATTTGATCTCTGCTTTTTACTCGCAGTGGAAGAAGGACTCGGTGAGTCTCTGCTCGATCTTGTTGCAGCTTGTCAAGTGCATTCATCTTCTCGTGGAAAGTCGACTTAGCGTGACTGCAGAAGAGAGTGTGCTGGTTCTGCTAAAAGGGTTTTACAACCTGGTGGATCAAGCGGTGAAGCAGTTTGCAAATACAAGTGACTGCTGTCCGCTTCAGTCGTTGATGCAGCTTTCACAAATCATCTGCGAAAAGTTGACACCTTCGATCTACACGATGATTCACATTATTGAAAAGCAGGACAATTCTGGAGTGCATGTAAGGAAGCAGGGGAAGCTAATACCAGACTTGATTTATGTGATCGAACAATATGAGGCAAGACTGATTCAGATAAACAAGAGAACAAAAGGTGTAGTGAACTTGTCGATGTATGTACGGCGGAGTACAGCGCGTGATTTCCGTATTGATTCCTCAAAGTTAAAGGATCGTTTTTCGAAAAGAGAGGAGGAAGAATCATCAAAGCGACAGCATGTGGAGTAGATTGTTTGTTTCAAAAGGGTAAACTGGAAGAGTTAAATTATTTATTCTCCTACACTGTGGATATTGCAACAGCTACGTGTTTAGACAGGACGCTTAAAGTTATCCAAAACACTAAATAGATATGTGTGGAAAATACAATTCAGTTTCAGGTATAAGCAGATACATAGGATCGGAAAAAAGGCTACTTCATCTATCTGTAGAGAACAACTAGAGCAATGGGCAGTGATCTCATCAATCCACCTGAATGGATAAAATTGCTCAAGATTGAAATTAGAAAGCCAGTGAAACCGTATCTATTGAATAGGATTCGAATGATATGGATGAGAGATCGTCTAATAATGCTGTCCAGTGAATACTAGAGCGAGTGGCTTTCTCGTGGCAGTAGTTGAGTAACGCTCATGTTTCTGTTAATTCTCGCAATGATCAGAAAATAAATTACGCTTTAAATTACACGTCATAAAGTAATGACAGAGCACAACTTTTTTACAGTGAATAGAGGTCTTCCTTTCATAAAAACTGTGTACAAAACCTGATTATTTGTGGAAACGTTTGTTTTGTGTTTGTATAGTTTTTGATTATGCCCCAAAGTCAATTGTTAGCCCCAGAACAAGTACTAACAAAGAGTAAAATTAAGTGCATAATGTCTGACAGTTAGGTGATTCACTAACAGTAAAAGAAGAAATAAGTGAGGGTATATATACAGATCTTTGATTACAGAATAGAAAAGGAAAACACTGGATCAAACGAAGATTCCAGTGAAATAAAAACTCCAGAGACAGAGATTGAAAAGAAACAGACCGATGAACTTACAAAACAATTGAGTACTTCATGGACAGGGGATGGATTCGACATTTTGCAACGTAGGTTATCTCGTTTAGGCTCAGGTAAGCATGCTTCGTGGCAACATGAACTTAAGGGGGCTTGAAACCATTTATGGAAGATATTCCTTTATTCCATGAGGGCAGTGGAATACAGATCGAAAACTTTGATGCCCCATCCTCTTTAGTGCGTCAAAACTCCGTCCTTTTGGCAGAATTGAAGCAAGAATCTCTTTCTCGCAAATCTTCGTCCAATCTCCAAATTCCTCAACGGTTATTCCTCTTTTCTCGAAATCCCTCTCTGGAGGGCAATCAGTATTTTGCACCCCAATTGGCCCCAGTGGATTCCACGGCTACCAATGTGCACGACATCATTGAAGGGTTCGCCATAATGTGTTCTCTGAGACATAGAGATCGCTCTTGGAAGCCCTGCTTCGGTGTGGAGCAGGTATCTTTTCTCTCTCTCTCTTCTCCTAGCAACTCTATCCCCCTCCCGACATCATTCGTCTCGACTCGTTCCACATGGATCCAAACGAGATGAAGCGTCAACGCTCCTTTCTCTCGACTCCTCCTGTGGGGGTCAACAAGCTCTGCCGTCAGAACACGCAGATGCGATTTGTGAACACTTCTTCGGTTCGCTCCAAAGATCCGGATGACCAGGAGTATCGCCCAGGACCCCAACCTGGTCCCCCAAAGAGTAAAAGTGTGACCTCCTCTCATCGAACACTGGTGGCCAATATAAATGGAGTTTCCTATCGCAGCGAAATGTGGGTTCATTCGTGTTTGTTAATCGTAGTAAAAAGAAGGATAAAAAGAATCCTATGAAATGGTCGTCAGAAGAAGATGACCTCCTACGAAAAGCAGTGAGCGAGTTGGGAGAACGCCAGTGGAAGGAAATTGCGCAACGAATTCCTGGTAGAAACCATGTGCAGTGTTTGCAAAGATGGAAAAAGGTGCTAAAGCCTGGTCTTCGAAAAGGTCATTGGACGGAAGAGGAAGATAAGCTGCTACGATACTATCAACCTATATGTGCTAATTGGGCTGAAGTTGCTGAGAAGATTGAGGGTAGAACCGCGAAGCAATGCAGGGAACGATGGTGTAATCACGTCAATCCAGCAATTCGAAAAAGGTACACTTAGAGAGGTATATTCATTTAAGCAACTGGACACCTGAGGAGGATACGCTCATCCTCTCACTCCAAAAGCAGTGGGGAAATCGGTGGTCTTCGATTGCTGAAGTAAAATCACGGAGGAGTCATCACTCTTAGCAACTTCCAGGACGGTCTGAGAATGCAGTGAAGATTCGGTGGAAGTCACTGTGTCGACATGGTTCGCAGCCTGGTCACACCAGGGCTACGTCTTCTAGCAAGTCAGCACCTCCTGTCCCTCCGTCGTCTGTCCCGCCACAGCCAGTTGTGACGCCGAGTCCGGGTCCCATGGTACCCATGCAACCACTTTATGTGCAGCCAGGAGCTTTTCTACCAATGTCATATCTCCCTTCACAACTGCCGTTCGTTCAAGAACCGCTTTCTGCTCAGAATGGACTTGTGGGTGGAGGACAGGATAACATGGTAGTGATGTCGGAGGGACCAAATAGGGGGATGATGAACAACTCAGTTCCAGTACAGCCAATGCGCCGAATGGGGAGTTCAAATGTAAGTGTTGTCAAACGAAGTGAAGCGTAGAGCAGTCTATTAGAATATATGTATCGCTACGGGAACTCATTCTCACCGTCAGGTACAGAATACTCTGTAGGTGTGTGACCAATGAACGAAGTATAGGAGAAGGACATGCAGCCACTTTTTCAACACATCAACTTTTCCGAGTTTCAGTCGTCCGGTGATCCTATTCCAGCTACATTGCCACCAAACGAATTGCCAAGCTTAGGATAAGTTGTTTGTTGCACAAAGAAACGATATTACACGTACTAAACGACTCTTGCAGGTTTCCAGCATCAACCGAGTAAAGAAGCGGAAGTTGAAGTGGAGGCGGAGAGGAGGGCGGAGCGAAGAAATCACGGGAGGCGATGGAGGATCTCGCCGAGCCAGGAAATTGGTCTGTTTTTTCCATCGACGACAGTAGCTGTAAAAGTTGTCGCTTAATTCGCCATATTTCATTGATAACTGCAGTCGGTTTTTCTTAGATTCGGCTAGAGTCTGACTCCGTTTATTCCATTGATTCCGCTGGCTCCGTCGTCGCTTGTTCCAGACGTTCATTACTGACAAGAGCTGCTTTCTTGCTCGTCGTCGAGAGGGTGGCTTTTCTGGATAGGCATGCTCTTCTGATAGAATTGGAGGTGGAATGTAGTTGCGATAGAGTTTCGGAGAGTGTAGTTTTCCCCTCTCAATTTTGGGATATGTATTTTCTAGAACGTCTTTGACGTTGCACTTACGGATTTCCCTCTACGTTTGAGATTACGGAAAGCACATACCACGCTCTTGTTCTTGTCAAAGACATATACAGTGGGCAGTTCGGTGGAGAATGTGACACGTTTCACTCTCGTTTTGCATGGCTGAGCTCTAAGATGAAGTGGAAAGCAACTCATATACGGTGGTGCTATAGGAGCATTCACGTCAGAGAGTGCAATTACTCCTGTTTTCTTAGAAGATACCGACGACTGTGATGTTTGGTTTTCCTTATCGGACTCAGGTAGATTCATGGTTCATGACAGAGAATATATCTATCTGCGCAAGGAAACAACTCCCGCCATCTGATGTGGAACAAACAAGTCACTTCTTAGTAACATTTAAATAAATCATAACAGCAATAGCAAGAAGGAGAATAACGATAATCACAATAGCACACACCTTATTGCCAATAGCATGACGATTCATATCCTACTGGTCAGTCAGCCACTCAAAATATACCCTCAAAAGTTGCTTAGCCATATTCGCATTCGTCTTCACTTCCTCCACCTTCTCATTTGAACGGATAAGAACTTCGTGTTGAGAACCAAGAGCTTCCAAAGCTCCCTGGCCAATGCTCTCGCTCTCGTATGCAGACGACTTCACTTGGTTGAGGACACCTGTTGTACTAGTGGAATAAAATACACATATCCTTACTCATTCAGTTGAATCAGACCCTGAGCCATTTTCTTTTTCTTTTCTTCAGCATCCTACAATTCAAAAGCTATTAGGTATAGTACAGAACCAACAAGAGCTGCCTTATTCAATTTCGATTCCTGGCGAGCGATGTCTTTCTTAATCGTTGCAAGTGATTGCTCAATCTCTCTTACAGATCCCATTGCCTGAATCTTGTTGTTGTAACTCATCGTGCTAGCAGTGTTACGCATCACCTTTAACGCTTCCTGAGCTTGAGCGAAGTACTGCTTAACACGAGATAGCTGTCTCTGCGCCTCACTTCCGTTGGTGTTGTCTTTGATTGTGCTTAAAATGCTAGTGATGTTTTTGATGACATTGCTAGCATTCTTGTAATTCGACTGAAAGGTATCCGACATGGAGTCAAAGAAACAATAACCATCCTTTAATTGATAGTGTCTGCTAGATAATACTGATAACCGTGTTTCTCGATGCCTTATGAATCAGAGTGTATTGTATCTATTATTATGATCATGTAGTCATAAAATGGAGACTACGATCATCTTTATAGAATTCGTTCCATGTATAGCAATGTTCTTTTTCAGTGAACTATATGAACACGATTCATAGATATATTCATTACAGGAGAATAATAGATTTTCACTAGAATTTTACCTTTTTCTTAGAAATTGGTCTTGCATATGAATCGATTGTAAAATTTCTACTGATGTTCTAAATACTAGTAAAATACGTCTCTATGCTGCATGGCTTCTAGTAGGTCTCCTTTTTCTAGCTAGCACTCTACGGAGATCTGTTATTTCATTTCTATATTCGGGATTGCTTATTACTGCAATCTGGAGTCTTGCAAAAAGGCAAGAATTACCTCGATTGCTAAATTACACTGTGCTTTGTCTTTCTGTCATCGGAGTATGTGGAAATATAGTAGTTTCATTCATTACACCAAGAGATGTACTCTTTTCGAGGTACTTTCATATGTAGTGGATCTCATTTATTGGGTTCTATTCTATTCAAAAGTGGTACATAGGTATTCTGATTGATGGGCTTGTATTCTTGGCTACTCTACCTCTTCTTCTTCTCAAAGCAGGAGAAAAGGAAGTTATATTTGTGTCATAGTGTAAATATTAGGAATCGTACCATAGGTGTCAACTCTCTGTGCGGGTGTATCTGTTGCTTCTTTTCTTCTCGTTTGCATGGTGTCTATCGATTACAAATTACATCCCTCTGTTTGTTCTCGCTTATTTATCTCAGCACCATTTTGTCTCGGAGAAGGAGCATCGTACGATCTTTTCTCTTCTGTCCCTCTTTTTCGTATTCCAGTCGATTTTCCAGTCTTTCCTCACACCTAGAGTGGCTGCATTCTCTCTCTCTTCTTGCCCTTCCCTTCCCTCTTGGCTGCCTTCTCTTCTCTCCCTCTTTGGTACTGATTCTCTTCCGTGGTTGTCCTTCCTCTCTTCATTGTTCTTGATTCTTACTCTCGCTGTTACTCCGATGGTTCAGTCAGAACCTCCGCCATCTCAGGAAGCCGATCTTTTCTCCCCAGAGACTTCTTATTCTGATTGGTTCTTCATAATGTTTTCAAAGTATCACTTTTTACAATTCCGAATCATAGGCCTGTTTTGTATTTTGCTTATTATGTGATTCTCTTGGTATGGGTATTTCTCTTTCCAAATCTCTTTTCTTTCGGATTGGTTATTTGGATTATTATCGATATTCTCTTCACATTCACTTCTGATCATTATCTAACAAGATCTCTCGTTATGCAATCGATGGATGTTTCGTCTATGGAAACAGGTGTATTAGACTCTCTGTTCGAGTCGTTATACGAGAGGTGTGTGTTGTTACCGTCACAGAAGGTCAGGCGCTTCACTCTCTTCTACTGTCTGTTGCTACAGATACATGGTTTTGTGGGCTCTACAGGAATCACGCATGAAGTAGAATCCAGTCGGTGGTTATTCTATCTGTTTGGAGGTCATGTGACCAATGTAGCAATGCGTGATCGATATATTCAATTGCTGTTATTTGCTGCGTTGTATGCGATA
Organism: Blastocystis sp. subtype 9; assembly: GCA_000963465.1. NCBI lineage: Eukaryota > Bigyra > Opalinata > Blastocystidae > Blastocystis > Blastocystis sp. subtype 9. The sequence continues at coordinate 12,030 of JZRO01000165.1, forward strand.
TATCGAGTAGGAAAGGGGTGTGAGTGTGATGTAGTTCTATGATTCTCATTCTGTGCAAGATGTGCTGCAACGCTCACTTCATTTCGCAGCTAAACACTCGGTACCGACTTCTGCCTTCCGAGTGTTACGATATTGCTATAATTGTCTTGTTGTGGGAATTCAGCTCTCCTTTCTTGTTCTTCTTTCCCTCTCTGTGGACTTCTCCCTTGGTCTTTTATGCATCGCCGTTCTTATTGATATCTTACTGCGAAATTCCATTCTCACTTTCATCGCTTCTTCACTTCTCCTCCTTTTCCGTCTTTTCTTGTCCTTGTTGCTTTCTCCTTCCCAGGCCACTGTGTTCCAATCTTGGGGAATCCAATCACTATGGGATGAATCAGAATCGGTACAGCCTATCATTCTTCGTTCGCTTAACGTTTCTCTTCCTCTTCTGATATTTGCCCTTTCTGCTCTTCACTCTCTCCTTCATCGCTATCTCGTCACCACTAGAAAAAGTGTCTTCCAAGCTATTCTCCCACGTTCCTCTCGTTCCCAGTTACAGGTATTTTTCTCTCTTGTTTTCCTATTAGATTCGTTTCTTCATCATGTTGCTGGTTTGCTTTGCTTGTGTTCTACAAGATATTCCTTCCGTGCTTGGTTTCTTTTCCTTCCTCTCAGTGTTACTTCTTACCACCATGCATGTGTTCAACAAGCAGAGTAGATTACTTGTTGTCATTCTGTGTATCGTGCAAATAGTTATTGTTACTGCATCCTACATTTCTCTCCTTCTTCCACACTCCATCCAATCATTGCAATGGAGTCAATTGGTTTTATGGGTAAGAGAGTTCCAATGGCCAGCATGGATGTCGTGGTTACCACCACTGGAGTGGGGAGCATATCAGTCAAATTCTTCTATTGGTAGAAGAGATGGTAGTAAATAATGAATAGAGGTGGATGTTAAAAATGGTCGTGTATTTTCCTTCCTGTTTCCAGTTTTCTGCAGATTCTTCATTTTCTATCTTTACACATATAGTGTCTGTAACCAACCTTTCCCCCGGCCGTCTCCTCTGTTTGTCGCTAGTGATTCGGATCGAGTCCCTGTTGTCTAGCACTTCTTTGTTTATATATAGGATCTACAACAGCCACTTCTTACTCAATTATCACCAGAAGAAAAGGTCTCAGATATCAAGATTCGTTTGGGTCATCATGATTTCTCATGTGTGATCACGATAGTCCAATTTCTTGATGTTATCTGCATGGTTGGTATACTGTGTTGCCTATTAACTCGTCCTTCTTTTCTTTCCTTCTTTGTATTGGCTTTCCTATTTATGTACATCATACTTTCACCCTATCCATGGAATTCTGTTGCTCGTTTTATCGTTCTACCCATCATTGCTATTCTCCTGCTTCAATACATTGGTGATTTTCCATCCATCTCCCGCCTTTCCTTCACAGCTCAAGCTGTTCTCCAGACCATGGGAATTTCACCTGTGGAGAAGTTTGATCCTGCAAACGAAACTATGATTTTGTTTTCTGAGGAGGCAAAAGAACAGTTTCAATTCAATGTAAAGGAAATGGCCGGAATGATGAGTATTGCTGTACTATGCATTATTATTAATTGGATCGACGTACAAAGAGTCTCTGACGTTTATTTGCTTGTCAAACGCTTTGGAAAGTTTGTGCGCACAACTACGGGAAAGTGGATAAGTGTTGATGATAAAAAGCCACTTGATGAAATTCAAAAGGAAAAGTTGGAGATTATGGATCATCTTGTTAAGACGGTTTCTGCAAATCTTCGAGGTGAGGTCCCTGTCTCATCTGAATCCATTCGTGACAGCACAACAAGTGAAGTAGATCTAGCAGAGATTGAACGTGAAATTGAGAATCCATCACCACGGGAAAATGAAGTGGCAGCTGCTTCTAGGAAAATTCGTAGTTTGGATAAAGAACGGAATCGAGTATGTCGTCTTGCAAAGATTCGTTCAGTTTTCCGTAAGGTTTGCGGGAAAGTGAGTGTACTTTGGGGGAAGATGGTTGGATTGATCCGATCATCATTCAGTACTATTCTGCAGTTTTGTGTTATTATACTTCTTGTGATCGGATGTATGTACTTTGCTGACCATTCAATTTAGGTGGTGCTGATTCGATTGACTCTATAGTAAATCTAATCGCTCTTTCTCTCATTCTGTTTTCTCGCCGTTATTTTTTGGCATTGAAACTTCTTGGTATTTGGACCATATTATCGTTTTTCTGGATTGCTGTAGCTGCACGTAAACTGCTATGTTTCGATTTTATTTTAGCGTGGATCCTTTTCGCTATTTCAGATCGACTGCCAGCTATTTGGAAGGAGTATTTGTTGCTACGGAGTGATAGCATGTGGCTTTCACGAGATGCCTGTACATTCCTCCTCCTTGGATTATATAATTCACATGCTCTGTCAGAAACTTCACAAGAAGATACTTCAGAACGATCACAAGGGACTGCATCTGTTCAACCCTCACAAGAAATATCTTCCAGCCATGCTGAAGAAACTGAGCGGTCATTCTGGAGTGAAGTGTGTTTTCAAGATTGGACTGATTTATAGCTTCTTGACTTTACTCTTCTTTTACTGGATGAAATATTTGTATTTATTTTGTTCGTTGTTTCCCTTCTTCTCCCCTCCTTTTTCACTCTTGTCTACTTCTCTCTTTCTTTAGTCATGCTGTCCAAGTTCATGGGTATTATCACTTGTAGATTTCGTCCTTCCCTGCTTCATTCGTCATCAGCAAAACTGGTCACATATCTTCGAATCTTCGTTTTCGTAAATATCGTCCTTATATCACTGTATCAATTCCCCGCCATTCCTGATGGTTCTCACGGAAGTCGGGACCTTGTGTTATTCCTACGATTGTTTGGAATTGAGAAATTTGGAGGAAGCTCCGATTCTGTAGTTTGTTTAGGAAACGGAGTGGATCATGCAACGACTGAACTTGTGGAATGCCGAAAGTACTGGGAAATCCGTGGAATGGGGATTTATGCAATTCTTCTTGTTTCATTATATCTTTATGTACACTAAGTGCTTTAGTTCAAATCTAGGAGCAAATAATTAAAAGTGATGTGTATCAGCGTCTCCATACCCCAATGGAACAGGATCCTGCTATGATGCAGAAATGCCACGATGAGTTAGTATCTGGAATTGTTGAGTCAAATTTGAAGCACCAAGAACGTATTCTGAAATTTTTTCTCTTTTTTGTAGAGCTACGAAAGACAGAGAGTCGTCTATACTCAATGTTACGGAAAACAGTTCGAAAAGTGGAAATAGTAGAGTCTGCAGTTTACCACGAAGGTGTTATCGTGTCTCTTTTTTGATTCTAGACTTGGCAGCACGATATGTAGCTCCATCAGATGTAACTGTGACCAATATTACTGGTTATTCGTGTGAAGTGGAATGTCTTTTCCCACCGAGTGCTCCATTGCGCGAGTTGAGTGGACTGGTGGTTGTTTGCGAAGGAAGAGCAGTCGGGGGAAAAAGCTGTGAGTATTACTATACAAGACAACAGCTTGATGTAAGTGAGAGTGACAGCAAGAAGATCCACTTCAGTGTTCATATACTTCAACCTCAGTCTATCTACACACTAACTCTCTGGTGTATATACAATGATCTTCGAATCACCTCTCCTCTCTCTACTGAATCCTTCTTCACTCCTGGTGATGAGACTCCTATTCCAGCAGCAGTGTCTTTCTGCTGTATGTTTAGAGAACTGGAAGGAAAAGATATTTATACAAATGATTTGAAGGGAATGCAGTTTGGTGTGGTGTCAGTGAATCCAAAGAGGCGAGAAATAACTGTGCGAAGCGGGAAGAAAGATCTCTTAATTCCCCTTCATCGAATTGGTGACATCTTCTTTTTTGATTCCCATAGCAAGTTGCATGACTCACAAGGTATTGCTGTTTGTGTAGGATTCTATTTTTCTTCTCACCTAGTTCTTAACCGATACATACAAGATGAATACAGTTCTTTTTGAGCCTTCAATTGCTCCATTTTCCCGGGAGTCATTGTTGAATGCCATGTTACCTTTCCTTCCTTTCTCACCAGTTTGTTCCTTTTCGTTAATGCCATATAGACACAATCTGAGATACAGTGCATCGACTTGGATTCACGAGGAATTCGACAGAGAATCACTGATTCGATCCGGATGCTAATTGAAACCCCTCGCTCTCTCGATTCTACCTTGTTTTCTTACCGTTTCTTTCTTATATAGACTTTCTTTGCACCGTTTTGATTTGTTAATTTCGCTTGCCATCTACATTCTTTTCATCATACGCGGAGACCTCCCTTCTTTTCTATATGTAGTGGGGTTACTTTGTATCGGACCTTTGTCCCCTCTTTCTCTCCCTTCTATTTTCACTACAGTGCTCATTATTCTTATCACAGTTTTTACATTGCTACGCTTCATAGTGCAAACTCCTTTCATCTGTCAGTCGACTCCTTCTGATAGTGGTGTGTGGCATTTGTTTTTCCTTGTCTTTTTGTATTTGTGTGGTTATTCATAGCCCAACTGTAATTCAAACCTGTCTCCAGACCACTTCCAGCCCTTGTTCATCAGTTCACTCTATAAATTGGGAAAGGCATTCCAACCTCCACGAGGTTCTTCGATGATGTGGGATTTAGTGCTGATTTTGCTTTTGTTTATGTATCATGTGTTTCTGAAAGTGAAGTTTGGATGAAAGTATTATGTAGGCAAGTCGCATTGACGGAGAAGAGTTGTCAAAAGTAGCAGAAAAGGAGTGGAAGAAAAGAGAACTAGAGGAAAGTAATGGAGTTTCATCAATTTTTGCTCGTAATAACGAAGGGTATATTGCAACTCGAAGTACTTCCTAGATTATGGTTCCAGAAATGGTTACTAAAAATACCTTATCTGCAGAAACTACAGAATTTGCTCCAGTTACCTTTCCATACTGGAAGAAGTTATCTAAGGTAGTTCTGAGATTCTTTCTGTTAAATAGGGAAATGAGTGTAGTCCAGTTACTATCGTTCTTTTATTCCCTCTTTTTCATCGGCAGAGCCTTGACTTATTCTATATCCTTTCTTTTGAAATAGGATACCCTTGATTCCACTATTCTGAATACGCAAATAATCTGTTAAATAATCAGTTGCAATCTTCCACAGTCTTCTTTGCTGTCTTCGCAGTACTGGTTATAATTATAGACAAAGTTATATCGTTGCAGGTACCACAATTTCTTCATTTTTTGTTTAGAATGATTTGTTGACGAAATATATTTTTCATTGTATGTACTGTATACTGTTGTTAATATCCATCATCAGTCTTATAATTTGCTTAACCCCAGGGCTATTTTGTTTTGGTGGTACCTTTTACTAGTCATCGCAATTGGGAAAACAATATTTATGCAGAACTGTATGTCGTCCTGCAGCTTTTCTACCTTCACTTTTCAGCCAAGCAAATTCAAATAGGGTAATCGTATTACTAGAGTTTCATGCAGTTATCCGGAGAAGAGTCGATTTGTGGAGGAAAAGATGAAAGAGGATGTCTCTACAGTGGGTTACTACTCCTATTTTGTAGGAAATGTCGATGGTTTTTACATAGGCATTTGTTTCCATCCCATTTCTTTACGAGATTTCTTCGTTACTCGAGTGGACAGCTGCTGAAACCACGTTACATATGAAACGATGGATTTCTGTGGAGGAGATTCATCGGATCCTGTACGAAGCACTCTATTCGGTGTGTACAATCTTCTCTTTTCACCAGTAGAAGAGAATCCAAGACGCTGATGTCACTTATTATCGTGCACTTCCACGACATCGGAAAGAAAAGGTTCTGAATGGAGGTCTTTTGCTCACAGCGATGATCGTTTCTGATTCTGGAATTCAGTAATTTGCAGTTGCTCCTAATTCTTCCTCTTCTTCTATTCTCTTCGTCGTCCCCAATGCTAGTAGAGAATCCGGTGCGTAGTAGCAGTTTCCACGTCGATTTGGTGGTAGGGATAATGCAGGGAAATAATGTAAAGAACCGCGAACAGACATTTCACTTGGTGCAGTTTGACAATATCTACAATGCGAGGAAAGCATCTCGAGCAGAGTTTGGAGCGTGGGAAGAAATCTTTACGAGTACGTTATGGCTACTGCCTGCTACGTAGGTTGGGTAGATGGAAGGAATCAGTCGGTGCTAAACGATGCTTGGGCCAAATCTGCCCAGGTAGTCTCTCTGCCATTGCTGATGTCGACACGATGGGACATGACAGATCTGATGAAGATAGAATTGCAAGAGGGACTCGAAAAGGATTGCAGTGGATTCACAGTTCATGTCAGAATTAATCTTATGAGAGATAATCCACTGGTAGGGAAGAAGATGACTTGAAACATAGGATACGAAGGAAACATCCTATTCGTGGTCTGTACCACTGTCTGAAGAGCAGTGTGGATATCCTTAAGAATTTGAAAGAGACGTCCTTCATTCGTAAGGCATTTATTCGGGCGATTGGTTACCGAGGAGCGTATGTAGAACTGCCAAAACTGTAGCTTTTCTTATTATAATCAATGGTAGATTACCACGGTTATTCTACCTATCAAGTTCGAGTAATGTTCAGTTTATCGATAAAGACCGTTCTCAATTCAATTCTCTCTATGTACTGCTTATTCTTCTGTTCCATAGTAGCTCTTTATCGATGGAATAAGGGACTCAACCTGGGGAATTGCTTCCCATATAAATGAAACTTCTAAAGAGAATGTTCATCTCTGGGTGGTAAACGATCCAGTGCTGAACTGTTGCTTTTATGAATCGTGTTGATGCGTAGCGATGCTCACAGAAGAGTTCAGCATGATTGGATTCTTGGACAATTCAAGTACCGGAATTATCGGACTGTACGTTGCTATCTTGATCACAGTGGGAGGAGTGATACGTAAGTTCTTACTTCCAAAGGTGAGTGAGTTGATGTTTGTGTTTTGCAATGACGTAAAGTGTAGATATACAAATATTCCTGATCCTTCCCTGTTGCTGAGTTTGATTCATAGTCTGTATGTCTGCCGCTATGGCAACTACAAGTAAGACTGTGATACATGGATATCAGTTTAGGGGACATTTTAATGATGAAAAGAAGATTTACGAGTTGTTAATCCGCATTTTCCGGTCTCCAGAATTGATCGTCAAGTTGACAGAAAATCATCCTAGTTCAAAGAGTGTACGCAGAATCACAAATGGTGAAGAATAATGATATTGTTTGTTTTATATTTACGGTTTTTATCTCCCTTTATTATTCTTTGCCTTGCAGTATTTTTGTGTTATGAGTGCTGTGGCAAACTCAACGTGAGAAATAGATATTTTCTAATAGAATTAGTTTATTAATCCATGATAATGAAGTGTATGCTGTTTGCAAAGCGTGTAATGCCGTTATTTCCCAAGCTGAAATGGTAACACATGAGCAGTCTTGTTCCGCACCAGAAGAAACCCGCAAGCAGGTAAAGCGATAGTGTTCTTGTGTTATTCAGTATTTTGGTTTGCTCTACGATATATACTTAGGAAGTGAAATAAAGCATATGAAGTTTGGTTTCAATTCGAAACTGATGTCTAGATTGCCTCCAGTACTGCAGCCAAATGCTTCTGTAACAGTATAGTTTTCTGTGGTTTCCTTTCCTAGCCCAAGTTGCCTCTGAAACCCAATGCTGTAAGTGAGCGCAAGGAGAAAGTTCCGAACGAGCCTATGTCTGTCCCTTCATTCGAGCAAGATCATCAGTCAACAGAAGAGCCCAAACCATCAATTCTCTCAGAAGAAGACAAACGTCAGTTGCGTCGTGAGGAGCGTGCAAGACGTCGTGCTGAGCTTACTGACAACATGCCTCCATCGGCTCCGAGTCCCTCTTCTCAAGACACTTCAACTCCTCTCCAACCCAGCAAAGCTCCTCCCTCAGTAGCCTATGACCGTCAACGTCGTGAGGAACAAATTCGGCGTCTTCGCGAAGAACGTGATCGATTGGTGGCTCTGGAGCAGGAACGAAAAAGGCGGGAAGAGGAGGAGAAGGCGATGAGAGAAGAAATGGAACGAATCCGACGAAAAGCAGAAGAAAAACGAAAAGCAGAAATGGAGAAACGGAAAAAGAACGAAGAGGAAGAAAAGAAGCTTCTAGAGCGAATCACTCAACAAAGAAGAGAAGTGGAACAGCGCCAACGAAGAGAGAGGGAAATGTTGAAGAGGGAAGCTGAAGAAAGGAAACGATCGCCATCACCTATGATTCATGAGGAAGTGGATCTGCAAAGAAAAGCGAGTTTTGAAGATGAGATGGTGAACGACTTGAGTCATTTTACTGTCGGAAGGGAAACGGGTCCTAAGAATGAAGAAGAAGCTGATGGTGCTGTTAAGGGAAACAACAATGTTGTTATACCTAGTAATACTGCTGTCCCTTCTAGTGATCCTATTGTCTCGAAGGATACGAATTCTTCCGAGCCTGTGAGAATTCCCTTGACAACTCTACCCAATTCTACAAAGAATGATTTTTCTTCACATGAGGATTCCCACCAACCTAAGGTGATGTCATCCTCCACTTCCTTCTTTTCCAGCCTTTTCTCTTCCAAGCGAAATACTCCTTCACAGTCTGTTCGCTCTGATCTTCCTCCAAAAGTTTCCCCTATTTCTACCTCCAATTTTTCGGAGAATGTACCAAACTCGATTTCGTTACTGAATTCTTCAATCGATCCTTTTGATGAAGATTCATCGTCGAGTTTCCCTTCTCCTCCAAATCGATCTCCCTCTCCTCCACGGCAGAATCCTTTTGGCAGAGAGAGCGAAGTTCTGCAGAGACTGGCTAATCCTGAGCAAACAAAAACTGAGAGGAAAGTAATCACTCTCTCAAATGTGTTCGATAATCATAACCCTTTCGATGAAACATCTGATAATTCTCCTCAAAATCCATTTGACGAAGAACCTTCGAATCGTTTTGTTCATGAAACTCCTGAGTCACCTCAGAATCCATTTGATCTGGATGTGAAAGAATCAGTAGTTCTAAAGTTGAATCCTTTTGATGAGACACCCATTGACTCTCCTCGGAATCCATTTGACGAAGAGATTTCTAGGAAAAATCCTTTCGATGAGACTCCCACTCCACCTCGGAATCCATTTGATGAGGAAGTGAAACCTCCTCCAATAAAACTGAATCCATTCGATGATACTTCTGAGGATCTATCTCCTGCCGAACCACCTCAAAATCCATTCAATGGAATCCCAAGTTCATCAAAAAAGATCTCTCCAGAAATCAGCCCTATTTCTGTCAGCGATTCTTTCGATAAATTGGAATCTGCAGCGGAGCAGAAGGAACTCAAAGCAAAGCAGCAGTTGCTCAACGAGTCCATCAACGACCAAAATGCACCTGTTGAAACAGATATTCAAACAGATGATACTAGCGATGAAACTCCCGAGAGGAAGCGAGAACGAAGTGAGTTGATGTCAATGATGCAGGTGTACAAAACGAATCCTGATGGTAGCATAGTGAAACGAGGCATGATCTGTAGAGTGGAACGTTTTTTTGATGCGGTTTCGGTCAGGAATTAAATGTCGAAAATGGTGCTCCAATGGAACGACGCACAATACTGTGTTACGACTGGTGGAGGAAGAGGGACATCGAATCGTAGATCTGAATTTCGTCTGTTACGTAGATTGAGTATGATCATAAAAAGGTGCTTGTAAAGAGAAAGCCAGGAAGAATTGATTTTGATGAGATTTCAGAGCTGAGGAATGTCTCTGGAACAAACATGTTTGTAATAGAAAGTCAGAAGTAGGTGTCTGGAGAGGGTAATAAACGTAGACAATTAACGATTGAATGTTTTAATAATGCTAGCAAGATTAGCTTGTTTGCAGGTATTCAAAAGTTATTGGTAGTTCCAGAGTATTATAGTTGGGGTGTTTGTTGGACATGAAATGGTTTCGCTTCTGAAAACACATCATGACTTTTTGTATTGTGCAGAAAGTTGGTCATCTTTTATCTTATCCTCGCAGAGTTTCATTTGGATCATATTTATTCACCTTACAAAGAGCTTATTTTCAAACTGTTGGTCGTAGTTTTGAAATCTGATTCTGCAGAATATGAGTGAGAAAACAGAGATCAAGCAAGAGATTGAAGTGAAAGCAGAAGATTTGCCAAAAGAAGTCAATGAGACGCAAATCAAAAAAGAATCTGTATCTGAAGAAGTGAAATCGGTTAAGAGTCCATATTATATTGGAGCGCATGTAAGCTCAGCTGGTGGGGCATTCAATGCTGTTGAAAACGCCTCTAAGATTGGTGCAACTGCTTTTGCACTGTTCCTGAAGTAGAGTTTTTCCTTCCTTTTCAATCAGATCTCAACGACAATGGGCGATGCCTTCTATCAAGAACGAGGCAGTGGAGAAGTTTAAGGAGAATATGAAAAAGTTTGGTGAGAGTAGAGTGTATTCATAATCAATAGGGTACAAGCCAGAACAAGTTCTTCCCCACGGCAGTTATCTCAGCAACATCGGTACAATCGACGAGGAATTGTACACAAAGGCACGCAATGCAATGTGTGAAGAATGCAAGCGAGTGGAACTCCTTGGTTTGACGTACCTCAACATTCATCCTGGCTCCACTTCTGGAAAATGCACAAAAGACAAGTCAATCGCACGGATCGCTGACGCAATCAACTATATACATTCGCAGACTTCCTCGATGACAATCGTTCTCGAAAACACTGCTGGAGGTGGAGGTACGGTGGGTGTTGATTTCAAAGAACTGAAGTCTATCATTGACTTAGTGGAGAATAAGGACCGGATTGGAGTGTGTATTGATACCTGTCATGCATTTGCAAGCGGAATAGATATAACAACTCCTCAAGGGGTCAAACAGATGATAACTCGATTTGATGAGCTAATTGGGCTGCGATTTTTAAAAGCGATGCACTTGAATGATTCGATGGGATGTTTGGGAAGCAAGCAAGATCGTCACGAAAAGATCGGAGAGGGAGAAATCGGATTGGATGCGTTTCGACAAATTATGAACTGTGATGAGCTGCGAGGAATCCCATTAATTCTGGAAACTCCACAGGGTGATAGAAAAGAGTATTGTCTGGAACATGGATGGGCAAAGGAGATTGCTTTGTTAAGGAGTTTGGAAGGTATGGCGAAAGTGGAAAGAAAGAAAAAGGGAATAGCTGATATGTTTTCGAAGCGAAAGGAGAAGAAAGAAACTACGAAAAAGAAATCAGAGAAATATATGTGTTTGTTATCAAACAACTCATTTCTTTTGCTTCTTACTTGTTCCTTTCGATTCACCACTTGAAGTTGAACCTGCATCACGCTTTACCCCTTTTTTCACCGTAAAAAACGCATCCATCCGTTTCTGACTACACTTCTCTTTTGCTTTTATTAGTTTATCGATATATCCCGCAACTCGTTCAGGATTAAACCCCTTTTTATTCACAAGGAAATCTGTCAAACCCTCCTGATCCACATTTCCAAACTTGATCGAAACATCTGCTCCAGCAGTGACTAACGGTTGTTTGAAGAGCTCCCGAGCCTTCGCATATGACCAATCTGCAGGCACCTACGATTCATTCTCTTCTCCGTACTTACTTGATACTTTTCTGGCAGGTTTTCGATCACCTTCTCGATGGTCTTGTACTTCTGGATAAACTGATACGCCTTCACCTGACCGATGCCTCGAATGGTGTCACAGTAGTCACAGCCACATAGGATGCACATGTCTATGAACTAGACATAACAGGATTTTCTCGTTAGCACCTGATCCTGAGTGAGTTTCATGCTTTCCAGGATTTCAGCCAAATCTACCTCTAGAATCCGCTGCTGTTCCTTTTTGGCGCCAGTACTCTTTGTCAGATGTCGAATAAGGATGGGAGCGCCGAATGTCAGGCTGTCCATGTCTTCGCTCGCCATTCCCCACACTTTCTTCGTCTTCGCCAGTTCGGCACACTGAGATTCGGCTTCGCTAGCAGCGTCTACAACAGGAACTCCCATCAGTCTTAGGAGTTCTTTGCAGTCCTCCTAAGTGTAAAAGAGGGAGAGGAAAACAACAATATGACTCCCATCCATGTGGACTGTTCGCTTACTCAACTTTTCGATTTCCTCCATATTCTCATTTTCTTTAGCCTGCTTTAACTCCTCCTCTGCCTTTTCTCGGCTCGCTTTTCTTCTCTCAAGCTATGTGTTTGAAAAGGAATAGAAACTACTTCAGCTTGTTTCATTTCTGGAGGCTTCCCTTCAAACACAAATACTGGCTTAATTCCATCTTCCATCAGCTTGATAGTCTTTGTCAGTACTCCTTGAATATGGCTATTATAATAAATAATCGTGGACATTACCTTGTTATCTCTCCTTCTGCGTTTGTAAGCATTACCGACGCGAGTTGAGAGTTTGTGCGAATAGCCACCTTCAATGGTTATGCTGTCCCTGTAAATCCTACCAAATACTGATAAATCATAACACTGGCATCAATCGCAATCAAGCGACCTGTATACTTTTTCGAATCAACCTCTTTCATTGCTCGTGGAGCATAAGTTGCAATGAGTTTCGATAGGCCCTTAATCCCCATGTGAAAAACATTAACTATCAAACAAACAGATTCTATTAACAGAAAACTACAGTGCTACGATCATAGTGAGTGAAAAAGATTTCCTTCATGCTCTTACAGATCTCTGCAGAAAACAGATTATCTACTTTCAACTTCCTGAGAACATCTTACGCAGAAAACTGATTCTTCTTAGCGACGAGAAAGCTGTACTATCTTGAATGAATACTTTAAATGACGCATAGAAGGAATCATCGATCACATTCTCTACAACACATGAGATAATCTAGTAAACGATCAAGAATAATCGAAGATAACCGCGGATAATTCTTCAACGAAATCAACAAACGAAACGCCTCCATTGTGGTAATCTGATTATCTAGATTTCAATAGTATACATTCTCCGACTTGAAAGATCCAGAATACGAAGATAGTGGTGAGGAAAGCGATTAAAAAGAATAGAAAGACATGACGTGACATACGAACAATCGCGAGGATTTGAGGTACCTATTCATGACACTCCACAGATAGAATGACAAGTGTTTTGAAGAACAACTTTGGATGCAAAACGGAAAGGAGAGGTCATGATCATCTTCTCGTATGTTTCTTCAGAAATTGGATCTATTTTTGGAATTTCATTATTTGATTACTCGTATAGGTCACGAAAGAAGGATAATTCTGATTCATAAGCTGGGAAAAGTAGGCGATATCCTCTGTATCTTCTTCTCGTCATCTCAATGATTTTAAATTACCTTCGAACAGAGCTATTCCATAGATCATTACTCCATGTCTTTCCAATCTGCTCACCAGTGATCGAACAAGATCAGACGATGTTTTATCAATGAAACTCCCTAGCAAATGAACTTCTTTCAGTTTTGGTAGTTTGTCAATTGCTGACAAGAGAGTTGATAAGATATCAATAACTTGATGCGCATTGAACCCATGGTCATTCAAGCGGATCTCCTCCAGTTCTGTGCACTGTGGAATCAACATCAAAACAGTGGAAAGCATCGTTTCGTTAATCTGACAAAAACGATCCAGATCTTGGAATAAAACGATTGTATCATCTTCTTCAAGTGTGCTTTCAAATGAGGAATACGAACAATCCATTGCAAACAGTCCTGTAATTGACAGAGAAGAAATTCGGCACTGCTTGAGTTCTGAAGGAAAATGATTCAGCGAAAGTGAGGAAGCTGACTCTAGCTGGAGTCCCTTCAATGTATGATCAAGGATTAGACTCAATTCGTCTCGACGAAATCCTAACATCTAGCCATGCTTTTACACCTACCTTGAATTGAGATTTGCTGATATAAAGCAAAACTCCAAGGGAAAATCCAATGCTTCTTTTCCATAAGAAACATCAATCGACTGTTGTCATGGATCGAATCTACCTCAGACATGACTGTAAAACCTACACTCAAAGGAGTGAGGAAATGATGGCAGTGGTTCCACTTCAAGTGTGTATGCATAATACGTTAGCAGTGAGGCATCTCCATCACGAGGCATGATCACTGTATTGAACGGAATCGCCGCTGTTATTCAATGTGTTTAAAGTGCAACGAGAGCCGATGAGAAAGTGTAAGTTCTGGGTTAGAGGATGAAAAGAAGGAAGTGTGAGCGTAACAAACCCTTCTTCTCGCGATATATTATATGAAGTCACGATTCCTGCGATGAAAAATCGATGGAAATTCCCAATCAAGTAATTTCGATGACCATGCGACTCGGAGACGTAGAACTGCAGCACAGAGGGATTGACCCCCACCACCGACAACACAGGCTCCTTTGAGACGGCCAGGAGAAAGTTCTGCAATGTAGGATACAGTCGCTTGTAGGATTTGATGAAATACTAGTTAGACGTTCTCAAAATATATACTCGATTGCAGGACGTACGAATGCACTTCTCTCGCAGCCCAACGTAAGGATGATAATCCTTCTCCAGACAAATACCCTTCTCGTACACATAGCGAAGGGCACTTTCTAGGGATGCACCGTCGCAGGAGTCGGGCGAAATTGCATAACGATCATTCACACAATCAAGCAGCTGCTGCACGGAAAACGCTTGCTATTCTTAAACAAACACGCCAACACTACATCCCACAGAGGATCTTGCTCTTTGTACTTCATGTAAAGAAGAGTCGTCACTGCAACAGCCCAACTACTAGCACATTTGATTGAAGGATCGACGTCAATCAGAGGTGGGATGAGTTTTCTCCAATTAACCGACTCTGGGACTTGTTCTAAAGTATCAGAAACGTCGTAGAAATCGCTCAAATCCGGTTTAGGATAACGATTATTCACCATTAACGATTTCCTAAAGCGAAGCTCTGAAAAATCCGAATAGAAAGAATACTGCAAATCAGTGCCGATCAACTTTTTAGTAGTTTTTAGTCTTTGTGCATTCTCCACAAAGTTGGATCTTCTGCTCCTACAGATGACATTTTGAGACAAGACAAACGCATATTCATCCTCCTTATAGTGCTTTCCGTAAAACTTCACAAATTGGTCGAAATTCGTAATCTGTGTCACAGAATGTGAATATACGACAATGGCAACGATTTGAAAAAAACGAAAAAGCAATCGCATTAGGGTGACATAAACAAAAATATTTGGTAAGAAGAATCGAACATGGATGCTCCAACCACAATAAAGTATTCTTAACGAAATAATATGCAACAAACAAGTTACATCTCCTCAACCAATTTTGTATGGGATACTGGAGTCTTTGATACTTTTTTTGTTGCAATTGCCAGTACTGTTTCCAACTAAGGTTAAACCACTACTACAAGCACTACTTCGCTGCGCAGCAGTTCATACGATTCTGTATCCATTTGTCTGAAATACGTTGTGAAGAAAAGACACTTCCGTTGCTTCGCCACATCCTTCGGTAAGGCAGTATGGAGCATCACAGCGAGATGTGCCAGCACGTCAATTGCGAAATGGCGAGTCTCCAGAATGGTCAGAACATCAAAGAAGACCAGCGTGGGGAAATCCCCTTCGTTCTTCGTCTCCAGCGAAGGGATGGAGATATTGGTTTCCACAGTTTCCCTCAACACGACATCGCTGCGAAGACTGGCCACGACTTCGTCGGCCGATTCAAACACGACGTTTTTCGATAGGACACGGCTGTGCTGTGCGATCGAATGCACGATCTCGTCCAGACAGTCCTCGTCGCCGTTGTAGCAGCGCATGAAGAAGCAGTAGAGGTACATCACCTCGAGACTGTTGTACGAAACGAAGGGAGACACACGAAGAGGCAATCTCACGTCGCTGTACGACTTGTCAGATAGGTACACACGAATGCAGGGAATCGTGCAGGTGTTCCTTTCGATCTCATCCACCTCCCTCACCAGAGGTGAGAAATGACGCTGAATCTCCTGGTTATGCGCTTCTTCCGAACTCAACCACCAAGGAGTCCATGTAGGAACAAGAGATGCCAAGGATCCGTTTGCCATATCGCGCAGAAAAGCATCGTGGTAGGAGGGAGGAAGCGCATCGACGCTAATGTCTTTTCCTTGTTCTATCTGCTTTCCTAACTCCTCTAACTGTGCCTCCTCTTCTTCATTCAGAACTGTATCGACAGAGATGGGTTCGACCACTTGTTCTCCCACACGCCACAAGATTTCTTTCATTTTTCTAGTACTCTCTTGCTGATCTTCCTTTTGGCGAAGCGACATCTCGTCTAGAACCAGCTTTGAATAAAATCGCTCAG
The DNA here is from genome assembly GCA_000963465.1 of Blastocystis sp. subtype 9. Classification (NCBI taxonomy): domain Eukaryota; class Bigyra; order Opalinata; family Blastocystidae; genus Blastocystis; species Blastocystis sp. subtype 9. Next base: position 28,238 of record JZRO01000165.1, read on the forward strand.
TACAGTTTGAATTATGTTTCTACTCTGACAGCAACGAAAAATATGCAACGTTGTAACATTCTGTGGAGCAGTATGCGACCTTGCAGTTTGGGCAGACGTACTTTGCATCCGACTTGTGACAACTAAACGTAAAACAACGCAGAGATGATAATACATACACAGCACATAATCGAATATGACCGTTCATCAACAAAGTTTTTGCATTGTGTTTTTGATTTGTACTAGCTTTTCCTAGAATTGATCCAATGTTGTCAATATGGAATATGCTTAAGGCCATCTTGTTGCTTATCAACTCGCTGACTATTCTTCATGAGAAACGTTTTCTGCACAAATGTGCTTTCTTATTGCTACCAGTAAAGGCTAGATGGATGGGATAGGGTGGACACTTCTTATGGAGCAAGCAGTATCAAGAATCAGTGTATTGGACTATTACAGACTGTTCAGTGGTTGAGAGGTAGGACACTTATTGGAGAGCAATTTATGCTATTAGTTCCCCTTATTTTCATGAATTCGCTGTTTATATTGCTAGACGTAATCATTGGGTAGTTCTCTTGTTTAATCAGACAAACAATTATCCTATTTCCTCTTGTGAATGACAGCTTCGATACAAGCTTCCTTTGTTCCATGTGGATTCAAAATCATCCATTTACGAATATCGTCCATCACGGTCTTCATTCCTGGTCCTTTCTGCACACCCAGAGAAGTGAGTTCATTTCCCTAACCATTACTCACTGCTACCAGACATACATTGATTATCGATGGGATTTCCCACATCTTCATGAGTTCCTTTTGCTCCACAATCTGTAAAAAGTATGCATAGCTCTGCAGAGCACGGTCTTCCTCAGTGCCTTGCTGCATTCGCTCAATAACTGCTAGGTGAAGCATCAATGGCCACAGCTCTTTGCTAACGAGGAGCAGATTTCCCAGCTCCACAGTCTCCTCGTCTGACGGCTGGTAGTGCTGATCTTGACACTTCTCCAGGAATGGCATCAGCTCGTGATACCTGTGGACGATCCAGCACACGCCATTAATCATGCTGTTCCTCAGCTTTAACGATTCGCGAATGAAGTGCTTTACTAATGGAGAGAGAACCATTGGTTGCAGTGAGTACTGCTTCTTGGTAATCACCTCCACTTGTCCGCAAAGGAAAGTGTAAGAGAAAGAGTGGAACAAGCAGGACAACCGTAACACTGCTTCCCATCCCTATTCATGACTCTATACATTTAAACTCACGTCTTCGATAGGCGATACCAAGTTGTAGAGTCCAAAGCGTTCCCATAATTCTCGAATAGAGGGTGAATTCATAAGCTGTTCGCAGAAATCAACAATCTTCACCCCACATAAAACACGGGACTGAATGAAGGAGAAGTAGCGATGAGAGTATTTGTTAGGGATGGTGTTCGATTCTTCAACACGAAAGCATTCGATATCCAGTTTATTTGTCGCAAAAAAAGCATTCATAAATTTCGCATCCAGCGTTGCCATGCTATCGATGTCATTCTTCAAGTTATGTCATCAGACGAGCAATACCTCTGCAACAGTACACAAGAAAAGCTGCTGATTGAACTCATCTACTGTCCGTCGAATTTGCTTCTTCATGTAGAACGAATTGTCGCCTTCGATATTAAATAGGCTATTCAATATATCCATGCCTTCCAGCAGATGGAGAGCACGATCGAAGTGACGAGACTGCGCCATCTTCAAGAACTCAACTCCAATGCGTTCTCGAGACACTTTGATCGAGAGGAAATGTTCAATATCCGGGTCTTTCGCCGCCTCGAGGATGTCTGGCTGAATAGAGCATTCGTAGCGAGTGGCAAAACGGACTGTGCGAAGCACACGCAGTGGATCTTCGCGGAATGTCTCGAGAGCGGGGAGCGGCGTGCGAACGACTCGGTCGTGAAGATCCGAGATGCCTTGCATCGTGTAGTCCTCCACCACACCTGTGTTGATGTTGTAGAACAGACTGTTGATCGTCAGGTCACGACGGTAGGCATCTTCCAGAGGAGTGCCGATCGACACAGAAGGAATCCGACTACTTTCGTCATACTCTTCTTTTCGAAGATTGACAAAATCGATATCACTATCCATGATTCGAATTGTAGCCGTTTCAAGGTGCTTTGACTAGGAGTGAGGAGACAGCTTCACACAAACTTTCTCGGGATTTGCTCGTATTATACCCACATTTGATATCGCATAACCCTACATAGCATCACAGAAACAACTCTACTCTCATTGTCAACCATTGAGGAAGATGTTCCACAAACTGGTAGCCTGTCATATTATCGATCGTTATATCAATGTCATGGCTTTGCATACCAAGGATCTAGAGATGAGACCCAAACCATGAAACTCACTTTATCTCGCACCCAACCACCTGCAACACGAAGCGTCGAATTGAGATTGAGTTCTTTATTTGCCTGAAGAAGAATCGAGAAGAGTAATCTCTCCTTGTCGGAAAGAGAAATAGCAACGTCCTTACGACATACACGACTCATGTCAAGATTATCCATGATATATTTTGGAAGAGAGAAGTGACGAATTGATGTTAGCACTGATTGATAAGCAGTTCTGCAGAGAGGACTAGTGATCTATGACAGCTACTAGAACAGCAAACATACATTCCGAAATATGGTAAAAATAATTTACTCAAACAAACAACGCCGTAAACTACAGTTAGAGAGTGTCCACAAGCTCCTTAAAAGAGATGCTAGTGCAGATCACCATTACAACGGCCATGACAATGATAATGAGCCAATCTACAACGATCCACAATTTGTTCAGCGTTTTTCGCAGGAAAAGGAAATGGATCAAAGCAGGTAAAATATTACACACTAAAATAGCAGTCGAACTACCGAGTGCAGTTAAGTCGCTACTGCTCGCTAGCAAGGATATTAAAATTAAGAACAGCTCTGAAGTTATCAAACAAGAAAGCCAGCACCGAAATCGCCACCACCTCAATCACACGCAGCCAGACGTACACCGGCGTGCTAATGAAGTACTTCCCGGCCTTCACCGCCCCACATCGCCCGTCAAACAACTCGTGGATGGGACCCAGATACAGCGGAAACGAACCCATGCACGTGACCACCATGAGCACAGAAATGATCATGTTCCAGATCGAGTCGTCGGGAATGGCGCGCAAGATGTTGTCGGCAATGCCGTCGTCAGTCTTGTAGATCATCAAGAACACGATTCCGATGAGCAGATAGATGGCTGCCATCGTGAACACGGAGAGGGAAATCGTGCGCGTGATCGTGCTTCGATAGCTGCGCTTCAAGTGCTTCTAGAGATCACGTCGCCTCACCACCACTACCACTTGCGAAAGACACATCAGCGAGAAGGCGAGCGAGTTCACGAACACTCCCAGATTGCTCAGAATCCGCCCTTCTCGCGGATACCAGAACGACGATTCAAACTTGAAGCCGTACTCGACAACTCCGTACACAAACAAGATGATCAAACTGACCACCAGAGCTATCAGTCCGAACGACGAGACGCCCACCAGCAGACTAGATGAGAAGACGAGAGAGAGACTACGAGGGGTCCTTCAGCAGGCAGAGCAGCAGACAGATGGCTGTGATCAGCGCCTGGAGAATCGCTCTCTTCACGGTGGGATGGCTGGAGGGAATGGGCAGACTGTCCAAGAAGTCAGTCATCACAATCTAGAGATCAGACAGAGAAGGCAAAAGAACCATAGTACCCATCGCCATTCCAAATAGAGTAATCACGTTGGCAATGTTAAATATCCAATACCCAGGCTGCTTCATCGTCTACAGTTAAAATACCTCCAATTAAGGACTATGTAGCACAGACGAGCATAGTCATTATTCGTCTTGATGCCACTCTAGAAATCACAGACAACTATTATGCACACGGTCCGTATTCCTTGGGATCGGTAGTACACAGTAACCAAGTGATATCCTGAAATGACATATAAAATGGCCACAACAATAAATAAAATGACTCCCAATATAATTCCCTCCTACACGTGGTCAGGACAATTCAAAACAACATTCCACATTCCATAAGGAATCGTAAGTGATCCCGTTCCAGCAATACACTTCATCAAGTTGATTGCAAGCTATTCCGTAATTAATGAAGTACCGTGAACTACTTGTCTACCAGTTAGAGTTCCCTGATCCGTTTCTTCAGGAGAGGGAGTAGTCACTTCCTTTTTCTCCGGCGATGCATCAACATGGGCCACGACAGTTGGAGACATGAGATCTGCATTCGACTTGGTCGCAATCACTTCATCAGAAGGTAATGTTTTCATTTCAATCTGTAGAGTACTCATATTGTTTCCTTTTTCTATTTCTCCAACAACTTATTTGGTACGAGTGGTAACAGGAGAAACTCATATCCGCGGTTTTTCCATTCTCATTTAATTAATCAAACAGTACAAGATTTGGTCAGATTACCAACCATTGTCATAAAGGACACAGCTGTGCAGACGACCATAATGACAGCCGAAACACCAGCAAGAATCCAGTTCAGTACAATCGTCACAGGAGCGAGCACTCTATGCATCATGACATTATGCAGGATAGGAGGAAGAACCATTCCTACAAGTACAAAGGAGAAATTGCCAAGTGGGGTTAAGTCACCCAGACGAAAAGACAAGGATATTGAAACCAAGAAGATCGCTAAAGAACGGGATAAGCGCGGCGATCACAGAAATCAAAAGTAGCTCTATGACGCGGAAAATGATGTAGCGCTTGTTGGTGATGAAAAACCGGTTTGAGGTCATCGCGCCCCAGTCTCCCTCCACGATTTCGTGAACAGTGCTCATGAACAGTGGATAGCTGCCCATGCAGGAGACAGTCATCAGCACAGCGATGATGATGTTGAAAATATGGCCCTCGGGAAGAGAGGAAAGGATGTTACCCTTCACACCTTCTTCTGTCTTGTCCAGCATCAGAAACGGAACCACGCCGATGACCACATAGATGGCCGCGATGATGCAGAGAGACACCGACACGATCTTCATCGTCTTCCCTCTATCGGACCGTCTGAGGTGCTTCTAGCGATCACGTGACCCTTCAAAACAAACCAGCTGCGTGAAGAGGAGCGGCGTGATGCCCAGCGAGTACACGAACACGCCGAAGTTGTTGAGAAAGTCCTTCAGCGAGAGGGGAGAGAGGTACGACGACTCCCACTCCAGCTTCCCGTAGCCGAAGCAGTAAATGAACAGCAGCACGAAGCTGATGGCCAGAGCCACCAATCCGAAGGAGGAGATTCGCACGAGCACACTCGGGTCCTTCAGGAGACAGAGAATTATCGAAACAACCGTGAGAATCGATTGCATCAAATAACGTTTCTCAGTGGGGTGAGAAGTCATAATGGGAAGAGAAGAAAGGAAGTCAGTCATAACGATCATAGTACCAACACAAGCTCCATAAAAGATCATAAGAAGAGCAAAATTAAATAAAT
>JZRO01000166.1:0-22407 GCA_000963465.1 Blastocystis sp. subtype 9
TCGAGGAGGTGTTCCCTGAGCGCGAAGTGGTGATGGTGCCCACACGCGAGGTCATTCTGGGAGGAGGCAACATCCACTGCATTACACAACAGCAGCCGAAGGGAGTCAAGGCGTGATTTTAGCTTGTTTTTGTTAGCAACACGTTTTAGAATAGGTGCACTGTTTCTAGGGGGCGTGGGCTGAGGGGAGTTTTTCGAAAGTGAGCAATGCCTGGAAAGGTGTTTGCAACAGAGCAATATTTTTTTGTCTCAGAGCAAGACTGTTTATTTGTTCTGCTGCCTGTGTGTTGCCTCTGACTTCCAGATTGCTACACTTTTATAGTTTTTAGTTGAGGAGAAGACTTTATTGATTTTGTTGTTAATAAAATTATCCTCATCGGTCATTATCTCAAAAGGGTTATATTGTTCCCATCAGAAATTGGTTCTCCAATCACTTTTTCTGAACCAAAAACACAAAGTACTGGTTAGGGTCAAAACTATTTAGTTGATTCTTGTGGTGTATATAATATGCTTCCTCAAATCTTGCTATTTGTTCTTACAGCACAAGTAGTCTTTGGAGACCTAGTGTGCGAAGAAGGTCAAAACTACCTTAGATTGTTGATGCACTGCAGGAATTGGTGCAATGAGCAAGTGGTGACTATCTACTCTGGAGCAGAGGCTGTGTATCATAGTCCTATTTATGTTACGAATGTCGATTCTAATACCGAGGCTTGTCTCCCAGCGTCGACAAACAATCAGTACACAATGAATTTCACTGATACTAACCGCGATGCCTGGATGTCAGGTTCCTATCTGACTTTATATGGAAAATATGGTAATATCTTTTTCAAGTATTACCAGACAAATTTGGTATCAGAGGAGCACCCTCTTTCTCTTCAGTATGCCATCAACATGAACGAGGTGTGGAAGATCACAAACAGCGCTTCTGGTCAGTGGACTGAGTACTCATTTGAGGACACTCTCTGGCCTATGGAGACTCTGGGAAGTGTTGTAAACTCTTATCCTGGAACACAGTACTTCCGGAAGACCTTTTCCGGAATGGAGAACATGGCGAGTTATGAGGTTCGGATGAATTATCGCTTTGGAGTCATTGCCTATGTTAATGGAGAGGAGGTTTATCGTGATAACATGCCTAGTGGACCTGTTTCTTCCGATACCGAGTGTTTGGATTCTTATAGTACTTTAGATATGCGCGGCTTCCTTCGTTCTGGACGAGAAGTGAGGTCTAGTAGTAGTATTTTAGCTGTGGAGCTACATTTTCCTGATGCTTCTCAGACGACAGTTGATTTTGATGCTTTCTTGGCTCTTTTGACCCCATCGGTATTGGATGCTCCTTGTGTCTTGTACCCCTATCCTGTAACTATCACATCTTCTGTGCTGGGCTTAACGGCCTCGAATATTTTTGATTTTAATCCTGGTACTTCGATTTCTATGAGAGACAGTAGCATATCGACCTTCTGGTTCGATATCGAGATGAATTCAACGGTGATTCCTCTAGTGAATGGAATTCGCTATGAAGCAGAGACGAACACGTATAACTTCAGAAGATCTGTCTTTGCTGGAATGGAAGATGATGTGGAACACACTATTCTCACTGTGGGCGATGTGGAGATGGTGAGTGATGTGAAGTACAACTTCTTTAGTTACTTCAACACTCAACTCTATAAGCAGTACCGACTGACCATTCTCGATCGTTACAACGACTTGTGTCAGATTCATGAGTACATGCCTGCTATTTGTAGTTTTGACCCTCCCGCTACTCTTGAATTTAGAGGAGACGATTTTGTGTCATTCGTCAATCTGGAGGCAATTAATGTAATACCCGTATCTCTTGATTTCAGTAACTGTACACTATCACCCGAACTTCCAGCAGGCCTGATCTTCGATCCATCGCATTGCAGTATATCAGGAGTGGCTACTGCCACTCTTCCCAAAACTACCTTTGTGATGACTTCAAATGCTTTATCGACTCCTGTGTCGGGTTCGTTCAGCATTACTGTCAATGACTGTACTGGTGTCATCGTACAGTTACTTCGTATCTATAAGTCAAGTGCAGCGCGTGAGGGATTCGCCATATACGACGCTGATACAGAGACTGAGATTTATTCGGTTCCGTTGAACAGTAATCAGCGAAATAATGAAGTTTGGAGTACATTAGTTTGTTTGACGTCGTCACGTATCAGGATAAATCTTCTATCTGACCAGGATGCTTGGAGCAGTGATTCTTATTTGTATATCAATGCAGTGTTGGATGAAGAGGCAAGGGAAACTCTTTTGCGAGTTCGATTTGATAATAATCTGGGATTGTCTCCTACTTATTTCTTAAAGATAAACTTCCCCATTAAGGACAATGAGGAATGGTACTACTACAGAAACGGAGATGTCCCCACCAATTGGTATTCGTCAGACACAAGTGGTTGGCTCACTGCCTCAAAAGGCAACTTCCAGTCGTTCACCAATCGTGTGCAGTTGTACAAGAAGTCATTCCCTATCGATTCGCTGGCTGATATTCCTGGATTTATGATCTCAATTCAATATCAGTTTGGCTGTGCGATTTATGTGAATGGACAGGAAGTATTTATGAATGGAATCACTGAAGTGAGTCCGACTGCGGTAGTGACTCACAACTACACGGCTCCTGGCTTCCATACCGTCACTTTGCCTGTAAAGACCATGTCGATTGATGGAGAAGAATCCGTTTCCTATCTGCAGACCGGTCAGAATACTATAGCTATTGCGTTAGTTGCTGATTCTGATTCATCAACAACATCCACTTTTGATGGTGTGTTAGCGCTGTTGGGATATGATGAATTCGATCATGCTTTCAACTACACAATTACCTCAAGAGAGGGACAGATCAACTCGAGTGGCGATGCATTGGAACATGGCTACAGTGATGGCTTCTACTCCAGCAACTGTGGTAGCAACTCTGCAGTGGTGACATTCGATAACGATCGTCGTGTGTGGGTATCTTCTATTTTGATCCAATCTTACTATCGATCGCAGGAGCAGTTCGTGAAGTCCTTCTCTGTGTTGGCTAAGAACCAGGAGGATGCTGAATGGACAGAGTTAGCAGCATTTGATAATCTTCCGTGGTCTTTGAAGGGACAGACGAAGAAGATGTGGCTGAAGAACAACAAGCCCTACAATCAGTACATGTTCGTCAACTTTACTGCTGTCACTGGCTGCAGCTGGAGAGTAAATCGTATTGATCTGTATAGCGACAACCTTGCAGCAGACATTCCTGCACTGACCTACGAGTCCACTTCGGCTTATCTGAATATTGAAATATCAGAGGTGTATCCTAACAGTCGCATGTACAAAGAGTTCTCCTCCGACCCTGCTCTCCCCACTGGCCTTGTTATCTGTCCGGCGACGGGTGTGATCTCTGGAACGGCGAGAGTAATCGAAGCAGAACGTGACTACACAATTAGCGCGAAGAAGGCGACAGGAGAAGCAGCGACAGCAGTCTTCCATTTGGGAGTGATGGTGTGCACCGGAGGAAAAGGACTGATTACGGCTAGAGTGCGAGTAGATAACTACCCTGCGGAAACTTCCTATAAGCTTCTGGAGGGTCGTGGCGATGCTGGAGATATCATTGTGGATGTGCCCACACCCCCTATCCAGAATGGTCTTGCCTATGTGGATCGTTGTCTGGACGACGGGCTCTATACATTCATTGCAGTAGATAGTTATGGCGATGGGTGGTCCAGTCCTGGTGGTTACATGCTAACTGTGGACATGGGTGAGATGATATTCGAGACCCGCATGGTACCTCGAGGCACAGCTCCGGTTCAAATATCATCAACCTTCTCTTCCTACATTCCCTTCCAAACAGAGTATTCTGATTGGCAGGTGCTGAAGGCAATGATTGCAGAGAACGGTTGGACTGCAGTAGACTTCGATGATAGCGCATGGGATACGGTGAAAGCGGCCGACATCGGGGTCTCATCGTACGTCACTACCTTCATCCGCAAGACATTCAGCATTCCCAACCTGGAAGATTACCAAGTGCTGAATATACGTGCTCGCTATTCCGGAGGTCTGATTGTGTATTTTAATGGCAAGCGAGTGGGTCGGTTCAACATGCAGGAGGATTTCGATGAGTTGACCTTCTCCATCATTGAACGCGATTCTTCCCTGTTCTCCAAGTTCCATATAATCCTCGGACTCAATGGAGCCACAGTGGACAAGAACGTGTTGGCATTCGAGGTGCATCGCTCCTCTGAAGAGTCTCTCGATACTCCTGTGGTGTTTGATGCAACAGGTGTGTTCGGAGTGGAAGTGTGTTCGATGGTAGTGGACTCCTACACAGACATCTCTGGATCATCGAGTACTGTGGACTTTTCGAACAGTTTCGATTACAATGTGGAAACCTACTCTCAGCTTGATTTCCAACCTAGTTCGCATATTATGTGGAGAGTGGAGAATTATGAAGGCTCCATCTTCAACAGCTACGGAATACTCAGCAGTTCTTCTGTCTCTGGTCTCCGCTTCTCGCTGCGCGGTTCCAAGGATGCGGGTGTCGAACTGATGGAATTGTCATCTGTGGCAGCAGCATCCATCACCGACCGTACTGTGATGACGTACGACAGTCCTGCCAACTTCATGCCGTTTGTGTACTTCGAGTGGCTGGTGGAGACAGAGGTGTCGATGCGTCTTCAGTCGTTCTTGTTCTACTACTGCAAGGGAACAGGCGCTGTGTGTCCTGCTGATGGCGATTATCCTTCAGTGGCGGAGGGTCAGCTGTCGCCTGCCATGTGTGATGATGGGTACAATGGATTCAAGTATCGAGAATGCGACGGAGAGACTTTGGGCGAAGTAAAGACGGATCGTTGTGTGTACAAGATTCCTGTGAATCTTATGTACGATTCAGCAGTGTTGGAGCTCGTAAAGGACACGCGCATTCAGCGTGTGCCCACCTACGACTACATCATCACGCGCTTCTACACAGACAGAGATCTCCCCGCAGGACTGACACTGAACGAGCAGACTGGTGCCATCGAAGGCATTCCCACAGAAGTGTCTGAATTGTCGACGTATATCATCACTGGAGAGAATTCAGTAGGAGCTGCCCAAACCGAAGTGCTGCTCACTGTACGCGAAGGTCACTGCACATTGGACGGTTATTTCCAGACGACCAATGTGGGAGAAGAATTTGTGTTTGACTGCACCTCTATAGGATCGTATGTGGGAACACAGCGCAGGCGTTGTGAGCTTGGTACGACAGATGGTGAATGGCAGGAGATCACTGGTTTCTGTGTCTCGATTGTCACAATTGTTGTGTTGATAGTTGTTGCTATTGTTATTATTATTATCATCGTTCTTATTCTTGTACGTATGTCTAAGAAGAGAAAGCCTACGAAGGGAGCGAGAGGGGCAAAGAACCTGAAAGTAGAAAAAGCAAAGATTTGGATTGTTTGTTGACGATACTGTAGTTATAGGCGTCAAAACTATAAGAGATGGAGGATTGGAGCAAACTACTGAGGCGCGAGGACGGATGGTCTGTTTCTTCGCTTTTCAACCGATTACCTATCCTCGTTCAGCGACTCAGATGCATTCTGCTACAATTCTTGGCTAGTAGGATTAGTACGTAGAATATACTGCATTGAGTGATATCTTAAGCAGATTACACTTCAAAACTATTGGTTCGAGATGATTATATCTCCAGGAATTACACAAAACACTGAACCTATATTGTTCTGTAATGACTAAGCCTGAACCTTCTCCTTTTCGGACCCGCCACCAAGAGAGATGTGTACCAGTAATGGTATAATGGATCATATCGCCCTTTCTTGAGACCATTCCATAATTAACAACGTTGTTTTTACCAATAATATTTGCTTACCTGAAACGATTGTTTTTTGTTATCGCTTTAAACAGTTTAAAAATGCTTGAGATGATGATTTTCCCAAATTGGGTCGTTTTTACACATTATCAGATTTGTATTTTTCTCAGTAAGTATTGAGAGCAGTTCGATTTCCATTTATATTTTACAATGGCTGAAAGTATTTAATACGATTAGCACAAGATTTAGACGCTCTAAAAGTTGATGTGTTTTCACAACTGCAACATCGATACTTGGACCAGAAGCTAGATGTAATCCAAGGCAAACAACTAAATTCGTCGAATGTATATGTTTTTGGTGTGTGTGTTCTTAGAATGGTCTCGTTGTGGAAGGATCGATTGTTTGCAATCAATACATGGAGTGGAGCGAACGAATCAATTCCTTATCATCTGAACTGGAAGTAACTTGCGCTTCTTGCTGTGAATTAGACAATCCAGTCTGCAGCCGTTGAATTTATCTCCTCCTATATTCGAGTTCAGGAGGATATTCAATCACTGGCAAAGCAGAGTAAAACGAACATAGCTGATTTATCAGAGAACAATAAGAAGCTGGACAGCAATCTACATTCATTCCTCGTAATTGTCTCTATTCTTTTTCCATAAAGGATATTTGCAAATCTCTTTCAACGAGTCTAAACGAACAATTCGAGACTGTTCAGTCGGAGGCTTCTGAACTTCTCGAGCGGCGGAACTTACTTCTTATGGAGAAGGCAAGTCAGTCGTTATCTTCATTGTACAAATTCCCTCTATTTTTGTCATTAGGAAAACTGCCCGTATGATCCAAATAAAGCGAGAAGTGGAAACAGTGGAAACCCATCTTTCTCATCTTCTCAGTTCTTCTCTTACTTCTATTTCCCATCTCCTTTCGACCTTCGCCGAAACTCTCTTTTCCTCATTCGCTAAATTATTTGCTTTTTCGCAGTCCTCACAGCGTTTCTCTGTTTCCCTCATTTCATTTTAAGGCGTTTCGTCGCTTGGTGGAGTTATGGTGCAGGATGAGGTTTCCACCATATCAGACTTTGACTCGCTTCTGCATGGAGCGTTTTCATCCCCTTTTTCTGGAGTTTCGTCATTAGCGGGAAATCACTCCCGACAGGTTTCAAATGTGGACTCTTCTCAGTCCTTCTCGAATCCTGTGGAATTATCTATTTCCACCAGTGAAACTCCAGTCATCGAGCAAGAGTTTACTCCAATTCTCACGGAAACGATGGACACTCCTCATAGCACTGTTCCCATAGAAGAGATCACTGAGTCATCTCCTGACCCGTGTGTCGGTGCAGAGAAACGTGTGCATGTGATTGATGTTCCTTTTGTTGGATCTCCACGGGAGTTACTATCTTCAAGTAGTTTTGATGTAATTTCGTCGGCTTGGAGTCATGACTTCACTCTATTTTTGACTTCTCGTGGAAATGTTCTCTCTCTTCTTCATGACGGCGCGATTCCTGTGGGAAGTGGCATAAGTCAGTTACCTGCATCGATGTGTGATTCAGTGCGATTGATCCCTTCACTTCAGATGGAACGAGCGTTACGTCATAAACGAGTAGTGGGGATCGGAACCACGGGGAAAGCATCATTTGCCCTAGCCTTGTCTGGCGAATTATATGCATGGGGTGAAGGGCCAGAGGGGGAATTGGGTCTGGGTGATTTGAAAGAAACAAGCCAAGCAGAAGTAGGTTTCGTGGAGCTTTGTTGACTAGATCATTGTACGGCTATTGGCAACACAGATCGTGAAGGTGGCGTGTGGAGAGAATCATGTGATTGCTTTAGATGCCAAAGGAGACGTTTTTGCTTGGGGAGGGAACCAATATGGTCAGTTGGGCTTAGGAGATTGCAAGAATAGGTCCGAACCGACCAAAATCTCTGCTTTTAGAAAGATGAAAATCGTGGATATTTCTGCAGGAAATGGGTTTTCTGCGGTTTTGGATGACCATGGAGTAGTTTGGACAATGGGACTCAACGAGATCGTACTATTAGAGATCTTTTCTAATATAGGGTCAGTGCGGATTACCTTCAAGTTTTGATAGCTCGGTACCTTCTGCTGTGAGACAGGTTCCTTCCGCGGTTTCGTCGGTAGTTTGTGGGACTGCGCACTGTGTGGCTCTTTGCAAAGAGGGAGATGTCGTTACATGGGGATGCGGAATTCATGGAGAAATGGGAGTTTCGGCCCCGATTGCTTATGCTGCTGCTCCTCAGATTGTCCCCTTAGCATCTATACTTCATCCACACGAATTTGTACGTATTATTCGAGCAGGGAGTCATCGGAGCGCTCTTGTTACTTCTGAAAATCGAGTCTTTTTATGGGGAAATAATGAATTGAAACCTCCTTATGAGTTGTATTCGGTTCCTGCAGGAGAGGGAGATATTATCGATATTGAAGTTGGAGACTCGATTTTGGTATTGGTGGATGTCTTAGCACAAAGCAGCCAAGAGGATCTGAATGCTGATGATACACTTCACAATTTGCTTCTCCAATCTCATCATAGCAAAGACCCTCACTATAATCGAACATTAGAAAAGAGTCGTTCTCAGTCAATGGCATGGTGGTTTTCCAAAGGCAGTTTTATTTGTAGGGTACTACAGCAAAGACAACTGTACAGATCATGGAATGAAGAATGTCGTTCGGGAATAGCATTTCATCCAAGTCATGCTTTAAATAGTCTGATAGAAAAGGGGATTCCTCCTTTCTTGCGCCAACGTATATGGCCGTTACTTCTAGGTAATGTACTCAAAGTAACTCCAGAAGCGTTTCACTTATATTGGTCACGTGCCCTGGCAAATCAAGGTAGTGCTCCTCAGAGCGGTCTAGGAAAAGAGGCAACAGTTCAATTAATTGATGAAGATCTAAAAAGAACTTTTGTTCCATTAGGTTTTTTTAACCGCGGGGAACCCCTTTATGATGTGATTCGAAAGATGCTGTTGACATATGCTTATTATCGTCCTGATATTGGCTATGTTCAAGGGATGTCATTTTTAGCGGGAATTTTGGCAGTCCATATTTCGGATGATTATTTGTGTTTCCAGTGTCTGGCAAATCTGTTGGGTAGTGAGCATCTGTATGCTTTTTATTCTCTCAAAGTAGGACTTTATTACTAGGAGTTTGATCACTAGCCATCTTTTATAAAGCAGTATTACGAAGTCTTTGATACTCTGTTTAAAGTTACGAATCCAAACCTATTTTCGTACTTCCAAGTATCTGAACTATTTTGTTATGATCCAATAGAAAGTTGGGATTCAGTCCGACTTGTTTCTATTCAAATGGCTTCAGACTTTATTTGCTCAATGCTTCTCAATTGAGATGACGGCAAGGTTATGGGACTCGTTTTTCGTGGAGGGAACAAGTTTCTTGTTTCGAACAGCTTTGGCTATTTTAAAGCTGTTACAACCTTCTATTCAAAAGCTGGATATCGAGGATTGCATGGCGTTGTTGACTGGATCGGTTCGCATGGAACATGTGTGGAAGGAAGAAATCACAAATGAGAACTTGTTTACTACAATTCAGAAGATTCGGTTTTCGGATCGACAGCAATCGATGATCTCCGACTTGGTGGGAAACGCATTCTTTTATAAAGAAGAAGAGCCAATTCTTTGTATATCATAATGAGATATTTCACTCTTAGCATCGCGAACGAAATCAAAGCGAAGAAGTGCATCTATTACACAAGATGAGGTACGCCAGGCCTTATCCACTGTTTTCTAATTTAGTTGTACTTGTTTGTGAACAAACAATACACTTAATTTATAAATACGTTTCTCTAAAATCTCGAAGCATCCCACTTCTCAGTACCATAGTCATTATGGTAGCGATTAATCCAATGAGGATTCCATGGCTCTTCGTATGCCCAAATGCTTCGAGCCTTCTTGGGTCCCAGCTATCCATCACACAACAGTTATTTCGCCTACAGCTTTCATCTTTGCAACCACTGCGGGAGGTTGAATCTTGTCAGCATACTGCTTGAACACTGGAGGGAACTGACGAGGAAGTGGATTCACTTCATACTTGAATCCTTGTGTTTCACAGAAACGAATCGCGTCCTCCTTCTTCTCAAACTTCAGCTGCATCATCTCATAAGGATCAGAAAAGCCCCAGTTTCCTGTCAATTCGTTTCTCCACTGACGGTGAGTCGCTGCACATCAGACACAATCTAAATGAATACGGTCTGTCTTCCAACGCACATACCACGGGAAAGTCTTCTTCTTTCCTTCCTGAATTGGATCATCTTGCTGGTAAATCATAACCTAAAGATCAGGCATCTGGAGAGAGAGATACCACTCGGTGCTTCTCATAAGAGGGAGTCGGCTGTAATCTCTTAATATCAGGATTAATGGGTTCTTCCTTCTCTGGCACAGGAGGAACAGTAAATCTTGAGAGGATAGGATGCACTAATGCTTAACCAGCACTTGCTTTACCTACCGACTTGAGATTTCCACTCCTTCTGTAAAGCATAGTCCATAGGGGATTCAGTAAGCTTAGGAGGACCAGGTTTTGGTGGGGGAGCTGCAGGCTTCGCAGCGGCAGCAGCAGGTTTCGCAGCATCGGAAGCAGGTTTCGCAGCAGGGGCAGTTCCTGCAAATCTTACTACTATGCAGCACTCAGCAGTGAGCACCTTATTGCAAACTCTTGATAGCATATTTGAGTTGTATCTGAGAGAGAGGAGAGAAACTCATAAGATGAAACGCTTTCCCAAAAGCAGGCGAAATTCCGGAAATCCAGATTAGGGTTTGGAATTTACAAATTGAATCGCATTCTGTAATAGATTGAGTCTCTTCATCATCCTTCTACTGAATATCCTCCTACAAATATCAGCACACAATAACTGGAAGGAGTTGTATGGAGATGCAATTAACACCTATCCCCTTTGACACTATTGTTTCTGGTACGCCCTTATATATTGTATGATATGTAGTTGAGTCACTGCAATCATTCTTCTTTGGTTTTTTAACAGAAAAGCATACACAAAATTTGTATCTGATACAAGAATAAGTGAACATTATAGACTGTCGTTTTATTTGGATATAGAATGGCTTAAACTACAAGTTCCAGAGGAAGCAGTATATAAGTCGTGTTGTGATTTATTCTATCAGTATTTCAATGTTTGTATGTTCTGTTGCTGCTATTTGTAGAACGAATCAAGTCGCATCAATTTCAAGCTGATATGTCCAAATCAATTAGAAGAGCATATTGCATGGATCCAGCGAATGATCGCAGAAGAACACGTAGATCGTAATCTCTTTAGTTTTCTCCAAGTCAGTTTTTTTTATCAAATTATTATTGTAGAAATGTGTATATCAGCACCTCCTCTCTGACTATTATGAATTATTCCTGGAAAGTACCTTTTACAAGGAGTTGCTTGCCTACCTTGGTAGTACTGACGTGAATATTGAAACGTTCGTCAAATATCCTCCTACAGTATGGTAATACTTTTCATCATCTTCAAACTGCAGTGCTTTGCAACAGTCAAATTGTGAGAAGATTTTGGAAAGTGATCACTTGATAATCATAGCACTACTGGAATTACATGTTGAGTAAATATTGTGTCTCCATCATAGCGAGTACGTAACGAGCATTTGGATTCGTTCAGTTATTATTATCAGTTATCAGTGTTTCTCAACTATTATCAAAGTCACGGTATCTCTGCCTCATTTGCTGACGAAGTACTGAATCCACTCTCAGAGCAGCTTTCTCGATTTCCCTATCCTTGTCAATTCTCCAGTTTTCCTGACGAACGAGAGTCAATTCGCTTTCGCTGTGCTGCTGTTCCTTCTCAACTACCAGCCAAAGCAGATCAGTCGTTACTAGAGAACTGGTATGCTGAAATGGACGGGTTTATAGAGAACTTGATAGGTCGTTTTGAAGAGGGAATTGAGGTAGGGAAAAAGCGATGTTTCTGTGTAGAGTTTTGCTTCGTTCGTGAATAAGAACTCGCTAAAAGTAGCTGTGAACTGTCTTATAGAGATATTACGTGATAAAAATTGTGGGATCCCATTCTATTTGTAACGAATTAGTTTGTCAAGAGTTGTTGATTCGAGATACTCTTCACTATGATTTGCCTACGACAGCTGTAGTAAATCAAACGGAATATTATCTGTGTGAACTGCAGTCACATTTGTCTGTGCCTGATTCATTTCCATCTTTCAACTATTTGCTACTTGTGGATCATATTGATAAGAATGGGGTGACGACATGCAATCCAAGTATGAGATTATCTATATCTGCTGTTTAGTGAAATCACGTGTTTCGGGGTCAGTTTTCTTCGTTTTAAAAACTCCTCATGTGGAATCTCCAATCGATAGAATCCATTTTCACTTTGAAGTAAGGTTATCATCTTTGTGACAAGCAGGGAAATGATCAGTTCTTTTGCAAAGGATATCCGTTCTCGTCTCGTTTTTCGATTTTAGAAGGCCCGCCTAGCATAATTGAGTTGTCAATCATTCAATATGTGTGCGTTCCTTTTGCTCCAAATATTCATATTCTCTCCGATGTACCTTCCTTACCCATTAGCGATTCAGTATCTGACTCTTGCAATTGTGATCTCTGCAACATTTCCCTCCCTTTCGGGTTTGATTTCAAAATAATCCACGTGAATTACGAGAATGTGCTAGTATTGTTTTCTACCTATGAAATTGTTACTTGGGAGTTGGTGGGAGGTCTTTTTCGTGTTCTTATTAGATTGACTCTATTTGCAAAATCACACATTCTTCATATCTCTCGCATTTGCAAGTCCCATCTTCAGAACCTAAGCAAGTATTTCTGAGTGGAACTTCTTATCAGCAGAGTTCGAAGCTTTCTTTCGTTACACGTCAGCCAACTGTTTTCTTTGTCCTTTTATCGATTTCAATTCCGCCGAGTGTCATTCCTTCTCTCACTCTCCAGCTGCGAGATCGTTTCCTATCGAACCAAGTTCTCTGGAAACTGCTGCATAAATCATTTCCCTTAACACAGCAGGAGACTGCAGCCAGAAATGATCTTGTCGATTTGATTAGTGATTGTGTGACTTCACTTGCAGCATCCTGGACTTCTGTATATCCGTCAGATGGAGATGGAGAGTTTGCGGAAGAGAAGCCATCTGCTACTGTTTCTCCAAGTGAGTTTGTACTCAAAAACAGCTCTGGATATTCTTCTCAGCCTCTCTCTGTATCTGTTACATATACAGTTCCGAAAGAAACAGTCAATCCCATAACAGAAATGTCTCTTCCCTGGTCCCTTTCTCGTTTGTTAGACAGTATGCACAGACACACGCTGAGCTTTCTCATGATCTGTATTTACTTAGGACTGAATATCATTGCCTGGAGTTCGGATGTTTTCAAGTTCGATGCTCTCCATTCCTTAGTGCAGCATATGATCCACTCAGCAAAAGTCGAGGTACTTTTCTTGAGCCATTCTTAGAATAGTACTACATTATCTCCTATACTACAGAAACCCTCTTCTCTCGCGAGTTGTCGAATGTTCACTCCCCTGTATTTGTCTGTCTCCACGCTGCTGTCACGGCACTGTCGAGGTGAGGCTAGCACATGTCTTTAACTATGAGATTGAGCCGAAGTCAAGGTGTGGTGTGGGATATGGACGAAAATCGACTGTTTCTAAACGGTTCAGAGGTGCAAGAGGAGTGTCTGGTGCCTCTTCCAAGCTGTGAGTTGAGGGGAGAGCTGAAAGATGTGCTGGAAGCAATGAAGACACAGCTGGTGTCGTTCTTCCAACGACTCATGGTGGTGAGACTGTATGGAGAAGAGGTGTTCATCTCGGTGGATCTAACAAAGGTGAAGTCGCTGTGTAAAGCAAAGAATAGTGAGCTGGTCGGATTGATGGAGCAACTAGTGAAGAGAAAGGTATGAACTAGAAGGTGGTGAAGAATAGTCGTTCCAAGCGTTGCTATTTGAGGAGATGGAGAAGAATGTAAGGTTTGTACAAGCTAATCGGCAGTGAGTTGTTTGTTAACAATCAAGTCATACTTTTACTCGTAAAACACAACTTCCTTTGATCCCCAGTTCATCAAATGTCTTATCTCGCTGACTCTATGCATCACTCTACACACTTTCATCCACAGCATCGATATCTAGTCGAGGCATTGTCATACATAATTGGAAGTCTTGAATCCCCATCGAATGATCATAGCTATCTAGTTCAACCATATCGAACAGCAGAGCAACTGAGTCACTTGGAAGGAAATTCCGTTGCAGTTTCGTTCCATTGGGATATACAATCCGAACGCGAACTATTTTGCCACCAGCAGGTTCTGGTGGAATCCGACTTCGGATTGCTTCCATTCGTGCCTTTTTCTCCATCTCACTCGTTGACTCAGATTTGGAGATGGACTCTGATTCCGACAGCTCTGCTGACTCCGATGGCTCCACTGGCTCAGAGAGTTCAGATGCTTCCGATCGACTCAGCTACATCATAACAGAAACATAACAATACAAGCTGACGATCGGCTTCGACTGCTGCCTCATACTCTCGCTGCTGCTCTTCGACGAGACGTCTGTCTTCCTCTTGGCGTTGACGCTACTGTTGAGCAGATCTGACGGCCTACTTCTATTTCACTTTGGTGGATCTCCTCAAGCGTCTGAGCCACCACAGCGTCCATCACATTCACAAAAAAGCCAGGATTCATATCGCCTACAGTCGATTTAATTATTTAATACTCACTGCGATAACCTACTGCACCTAATAAGGTCAATGGTGACTGCTCGTCCTTTTTTATCATGATCAAAAGAGTAGGAAGCTCTGTGATCGAATAGCCGATTTCATTTAACTAATATCACATACAAACATCAATGCAAACAAGAGTGTATCCATATTTCGATGTTACATCGCATCCCCAGCATGTGAATTCGTTCTTCATGTGCTCCACAACTGTTGGATGAGAAAGAAGTCTAGGTAACAGTTCTATCTCAGACTCACTTGTTAAATGCGTCTGCATTCTCATGAAAAGGAGAAGAAAAATACACAACCACTGGCTTATTTGAGACAGTGGAGACTGCAATCTACATAAAAGAGTAAACGACAAGCACTACCGCATCATTTAACGAAGACTCCATAAATTGAGAACATTCTTCTCCATACTTAGTTTTGAACTTTGTACTAAATCGCTTTCCTTCCGATTCTGATTCGTCTATGAGTGTTTCCTCCTCTTCTTCATTCGAATGAGGAACAAAAACGTCTACATAATGAAACTAGTGTCTTTACCTCGTACATCCTGGAAAGTTGGCCGCTAGATAGGAAAAAAATTTATTGATATAATATGTAACAGAACTCATAAAAATGGTTGTCAGCTATAAAAACGATAATTGAATTCTATCCTTTTTTAGGAATTCCATAGTCGGAATAAAGAACCAATTTTCTCTTTTTCCAGATAGATCATGTTGTCAGTTTCTAGATGCATTAGGAATTGTAGGACAGCTTTGTCTGCATTTTATCTAGGTATGAGGTTCTCTCTTACTCCATGTATATACCGTTCTTTTAGTGAAGCATTGAAGCCTCGAAAAGTTTGTTGCAATCATATTGGATGATATCCAGAAGATTACTGTTTCTACGATTGCTTCTAAGTACCGTAAAGGAGAGAAGATAGCAGAGTGTACTGCGTACACTTATCCAGAAGTGGGATTTTTGCGTGGGTTTTTAATCATAGGCTGTTTGGATGGAACAAGCTGGAATGGATATAGTTTTGGTTGGTGATTCTGTTGGAATGACCGATATGGTAAAGGTATTAGGAGATGTTGATCTTTAGGGTTATTCTACCACTCTTCCTGTTGAACTAGAAGATACGCTCCTGTTTTGCAAATGTGTGAGTAGAGGAGCGAAATCTCCTCTGTTGATAGGCGACATGCCTTTTGGCTCCTATGTAATCTCATTTTCTCTTCTTGAGAATAGGAAGAATCGATCTCTCAGTGCATCCATAATTGCATCCGTGTCATCAAGGAAGGTCACATGGATGCTGTCAAACTCGAAGGAGGAGTTCGTCGTAAAACCGAAATAGAGGCTCTTTCGAATTCTGGGATAGCCGTACAGGGCCATATTGGTTTGACACCCCAATCTGTGGGAACATTAGGGGGTTTCAAAGTACAAGGAAAGACTTGTTATGCTTAACGAAGTTGATTATTCGTAGTCGATGGAGTCATGAGACTTATCGAAGATGCTAAGACCTTGGAGGCTGCGGGATGTTTCTCTATAGTCATTGAATGCGTTCCTGAGCTTGTAGGCGACATTATCACCTCTGCTGTTCATATTCCAACCATAGGGATTGGTGCGGGGGCTGCTTGCAGTGGACAGGTATTGGTGCTCCATGACTTGCTGGGAATCCTAAATCACCCCCTCAAACCTAAAGTAAAAAGTGGTTCATGATTATCATAAGACCCCTCCCTCGTTTTGTAAGCAGTATTGTAATCTTGCGGAAATTGCACATAAGTCGTTGTCGCAGTACATTGAAGATGTTAAAGGAGCAGTTTTTCCTGCTCCTGAGAACAACACTTACAAGATTACCGAGGAGGAGAAGGAGAAAATGCTGGAACTGAGAGAGAAAATCGCGAAGGCAGCAGGAGTAAAACTGTCTGCTGATGAAGGCGAAACAACGAAGCTCTATTGGTATTGTTTGTTAGAAATGAGTTTTGATCTGAAGCAGAAGGTTTCTTTTCTTAATAAGGATATCTGTTTCATTGCGGAGAAGAAAATTGAGTTGAATATGGAGAGTTCTCTGGTTTTTAGTAATTTGACTGTAATAACATAGGACAGCGAGAGGGAGATGGTGAAGAGTATTTCTTCGCTGGATACTATTGTTCAGCAAAAGGAGGACTTGATAGTGCGTTGCCTTCAGCAATATAACCAACTAACTGTTTCGTTGTTTTCTATGGATGATGAATAGGATATTACGATTGATAATTTGGAAAAAACTATCGATCAACTTATGAATGAGATGCCAACAGCAGATCAAGCAGAAAATAATGCCCTGATTCATGAGTTCGAATCAAAAGTGGATTCTGTATTGTCTTTTTGTGCATCTAAGTTGTAGTGCCGAAAAAGGATCCTAGAAGATGACGGAATGATGATTAATGTGGTGGAAAAAGATCCAAAGAAAAAGTTCCGCTGTCCTATCACTGGAGCCTATTTTGTAAATCCTGTAAAGAAGTGTGTTTGATTACATTGTGCTATTCTAGTAAACGGTGCAATCACACCTATGAACATGACGCTATTCTCCAACTACTGGGAAAGAAACGGAGCATTAACTGTCCTGTAGCTGGCTGCAGTGAGCGAGTCTCAGAGCGTGATTTAGTGGAAGACAGTGATATGCTGTGGATGATGGTAGAAGCGGATTTATGCCATTAGGTCTAGGCTCAACAGAAGTGAAAAGTCTTTTATTGTACTATTACTACACGTTGTTGTTTTTTTTGCCAAACACAACGAATTTCCTTTTGATGGAAGAGTATATACGGATAATTGGGGATGCGCGTAAGAGTACGATATCTGATATTCCATTGGATAAAATGGAGCAATATCTTCAGTTAACAAAAACAATACAGTCAGTAGGTGATGTTCTGAGCAATTAATCTTATCAGCTTTGTTCCACAAAAAATGATGATGAACTGAGAAGTATTATCGACCTTCATCATTGTCTCGACTATGGATTCGATGCAACAACCTTGAAAAACGGTAAGTCTGTAATGGCATATCAAATGTAGCTTCTCTGTTTTTTATTCAGACAATAATGAACAATAAGGATTACAAAAACGTTCCTATTCCTGTGAAAGTAGCAATCATGAACTTCGTTACTGAAAATAATCTCACGGACTCTTTAAGTAATGTAGAATCAGGGATTTTTCTCTCATGAGTGCATTAGTGCTTCAATTATCCTATCGAGAAAGATCAAAAGCAGTCAACAGGAGGCACAGTCTCTTCTTAAATCATTGCCTTCATTCCTGATGTTCCCAAGTGACTCAGTGGGTTTGTTCAGTACAAACAGTCTCCAAGAACAATTTATTGCCTTTTCTCTCTCCAACGAATCGCTGGAATTTCAGTCGCAGGCCAAGATACTGTCAAATCAACTTGGTTTTCTACTGCACGACATCCACTCCTCTTCGCTTCTAACTACTCTCCACACATTGAACGCGAAAATGTATAGCGATGCATCATGTCTGGTAGGGATTTCAAGTTATCTGAATGTGTAGAGCACCGTGCTGATGATGCTGATCATGACCTACATCCCTGTTTGCTCCATAAAATACTTTCCTATTGAAAAGCCACCTTCATTCGAGCATTCACAGGAGGAATCATCACTACGATACGTTGTGTGGAAACTTTTAGAAACCTATTTTGAGAACTTAAAGTGGGATGAGAACAGAGGGTATTTTTCGAGTGATCATCAGATAGGTTTCAATCTGTTTCAAGTGAATCCATTTATTCTCTTTCTCTCAACGATATACAACTATTCGTGCATGCAAGCAGTGATGCCTTTGCTGTCGTTGGCAACTGTGCATTGCATCAATGAGTTGGTTTCTGGCATGACTGTTAGTGTAGAAGACATTGTATTGATCGCTCATTTCAGCTGCTTTGGAGTTGCTATATCCAGTGCTCATTACTTCCTTCGCAACGAGATTACATCAAGAGCAGTGTTCAGTTGATGCAGCAACGAGTTCCAGAAAACGAGTCTATTTTCCATTTGTTGTTTGATAGTATTCTATGAGTTATTTGTTTGAATAAAGAGAGAAAGCACGAACTATTGCAAATACATCCCACACGAAAATCTATATCAGAATACCACATTGCATGTACAATTGAAGAAGAAGTACGACAGATACTCCACTCCTTCGTGTTCTTATTAAGACTCATCCACTGAACTGACAGATAGCACTACTGATTATTCCCCAGCAGTTCGAACATAATTGTGTATTGAGACAATTCTACCAACATCGTAGTATGAGAATCCCCGCTACATAATAAGACGAACCAGACAAAACAGTTCCATCCTGCAGTTGCACTGCTACGATGTCCCCCACATGCGGAACCCACGTTTTCGTGACAGGCGTCTCTTGAAAAAGACGGTTTGTTTCTACGAAAGGATCCTCTGACGACTGAACTCCTTGATAGTGTTGAACCAAGTGCAATGGGAGGAAAGGAAGAGAGGAAACCAGCTGCCAAGGAGGCAAGACAGCGACGACTTGATTCTGTGTCGACAAACGAAGGTGAAGAAGGTGGAAAAGACAGTTTTGAACAACAGCAAATATACTTTTCTACATATTGTCTGTCAACATCAACTCACTCTTTCTACAACGACTTCCACCCACTCTTCTTGAGGAGTGGATTGTGGGAAGATCATTTCACTTGCAAGAAGAGTTTCATGTGTGTCAAACGATCGATAGAGCGTGCGAAGCATTGTTTCATGGGCCAAAAAACTCTGAATTTCAGTACAATTCTACGAGTACAGGAATGTGGACAGCGATAGAATCACTCGGTTGAAAGTCAAAAAGCCGGCTATTGTACTTGCTCCAGTAATTAATGAAAAGTGAATTGGAGCTGGGTCTGGATGACGGAAAATCGTTCTTTATGTCTGTTGGATGGAGAAGAGACGAAAGAAAAGGAAATTCAGACTCGTATGAAAATGATGAATGTATCCAAGAAGTCTCGGAGTGAGAGTGCTTCAGATCTATTACAAACATAACGAACTGTATTACATAAGCGATAAAGGAAGGGAAACTCGGAACAAAGTAACATCTCGATGGTAGGAGAAACAGGAAACTGAATCAGCCTTTTCCACTACAACAGAAAAGAAAAGAAGCAGCTACAGGTAGCGAAATAGGAGAGGAGTTCGATTCCACGCGTTTTACTTGGATGATGTGTTGCTGGAGGAGAGTAAGGAGCAGGTTGATGCACCGTTTCTTTGAAGCAGACGAGGGAAGAGCATCATAGTGTTTCGAGAGGATCATGAACAACTCACGAGTTTTGAAGTGCTTGCTGATACCCTCTGCTGTAAGTGGAATCGTTTGCAAGCGCTGGATAGCTTCAGCATATGCCTTTCCTTCCTCAGAGTCATCAGGAGTATAGTTGTGAGGTGAGCTGAAGCGAGGGCGCTTTGGAGCTTCCGAGATTTTGTTTGCTTCATCTGATTCTTGACTAAGAATCACAGTGGACAATGATTGCTGTTGCGATGATTTTACTTCATTGTCGGCTGTGGGAACGATAGCTCTCTTTTTCTCCACAGCCTGCACTTGAATTGGTGGGGAAGGAGAAGGACTATCCAATCCAGAATCGACTTGGGAGAGAAAGAGTATTTGAGAAGACTGAGATATCTTCTTCTTATTCCGAAGGGTATACAAAACAGGCTGTAGATTAACAAGTGATGATGACTCTACCGAAGTCTCCGATTCGGATGCAGTTTCATTATCACTTTCGTCCCCGTGTATATTGTTGATTTCTTGAAGTTTGTCCATGTACTCCGTGAATGTCACTCTCTTTGCTTCTATTGTTTGTTCGATATTAATAGCCACTCACCGTGTTCATTATCTATGATACGAGGCATTTTGTGAATTGACAAGGTTTAGGCGAAGAGATACCCAATGTCGTAGAGCGATCATTTCGAATGTTACTATTTCTCTCGGAAGTTAATATCCATTTAGTTCTATTTTTACATTTATCATTTGGCCGCAAAGAAAACTTTACAAAACTGTTTCTTAGAAATAAATTTGAAGTACTCTTCTAGTGAGTTCTACTGTATTCAATAATAATATTGGCACTAACACAATAGTATGAACGTTGTTTCTTTGCAGAATGTAGCTCGAAGGAGCATTCGTTCAATTTTATTTGTAAGCCTTTGTCTCCATTTCTGAAGGAATATAGAGTAGACGGATTTGTTTTCCAGCTATTTCTGCTCACAGTTCGCAATATGCTTCACTTTGTCTAAGGCAGAAGTATAACAGCATGGTTCTATCCCGCTCTTTTAGCAAATCAACAGAACCTAAGCATAAAGGTACTCGTTGTACTTTTGGTATTACTTCTAGAGGACGGCGATTCTCCTTTAGATAATAGCAAAGGGCAATGGGAAGAGAGCGATGTCGTAAAGCAAGTAAGGGAAAGCATAAAGCAGCAGCGAGAGAAGGATGCAGAGACGTGGAAAGCGGGTGAAGAATGTGATGTTCTGGTTTGTGCGTTATGATTAGTGGGTAAGAAAGGAGAGGATTCTAGCCAAGTTTCTTCTGAGGGTCCGTCTTTTTTTCAGAGGCTATCACGAGCTATGTCACCGGAGGCTACAACACCTGAGATGCTAAAGAAAGAGCTCATGGAGAGCATTAAGAAGGAAGAAGAGCTTGTGGAAACAGCTGACAAATCGCTCGATTCTCTGACAGAGAACCTGTCCAATAACTCCTACCCTGCCTTCATGAGACCCTTCATTCGCAACACAATCGGACAGCTGAAAACCGCTCGTCGTAAAGCGAAGGAGCAGGTCGAAAAGCTGAAGAAGGAGTTGGACGATATTGAGAAAGAAACAGGAGACCCTGTGGGTGGAAAGGAGGCTTCTGCTGCTAAGGAGACAAAGGACTTTACAAACGGAAAGGAGGCTTCTGCTACTAAGGAGGCAAAAGATGCCTCCAGTGGAAAAGAAGGTACGAAGAAGGCAGCGGAAGACTCTTCGAAGGGCAAAGAAGCGTCGTCGACTGCAGAAGGATCGGCATCAAAGGAGCAATCGACAGGAAAGTCGGACTACACAGACTATCTGGAAAAGGCGAAGGATCTGTTCAAGTCGGGCGATGTAGGCTTGATTCTTCTTGTTTACGATAGGGTATATTTTATGTGCTGCTCACATCAGTGATCCTATTCCAATTGTTGGGCTCCTTCTCGTCGTCAAACACCATTTCATATGATACATTTGTCAAAGAGTTTTTAATGAAAGGCAATGTCGGCAGCATCAAGATCTACGAAAACGGTCGTGTGGCTGTCATTCCTCGTGCAGGTGATTTTTACTGTTGTTGATGATATGTAGCGTTCACTGATAAAAACAATGTAACTTACGAACCCAACCAGCCTTATTTCTTCTATGTTCCTGATGTCAGTGCCTTCATGATGGATCTCGACGAGATTCAGTATGAATTGGGTATTGATCGCTCGGAATACGTCCCAGTTACTTATAAATCGGCGACGATGAGCGCTTCCTTTATATCTACGATCACTTCGCTTGTAATGCTATACTTCATTGCATCCCTTTTCATGTCACGCAAAGGAGGTGGTGGAATGAACAACTTTATGAATCGTGCTATGGGAATCGAAGCTAACAAGGTGGAAGTTGTCAAAAACACAGGAGTCACGTTTAAAGACGTTGCTGGTATTGACGAAGCGAAGCAGGAGATCATGGAATTCATTGATTTCCTTAAGAATGGAGAGAAGTACTCTGCTCTCGGCGCCAAAATACCGAAAGTAGTCGTTCAGTGTGTTTTTTATCGCTAGGGAGCAATTTTGATGGGTCCTCCAGGTACAGGAAAGACGTTGCTAGTTAAGGCAGCAGCAGGAGAAGCAAATGTACCTTTTCTCAGCATGAGTGGCTCTGATTTCGTGGAGCTGTTCGTTGGAATGGGTGCTCGCCGTGTT
>JZRO01000167.1:0-51543 GCA_000963465.1 Blastocystis sp. subtype 9
TGTGTTTCTTTTGATAATATTGAATACTATATTCCATTCCATTCTCATCTTTGAATACTTTAGGATTATCAAGAGTGATATATCCATCTAACAGATATTCTGCATCTCGAATTGGTCGAATTTCAACTACATATTAGTATAATCATAATGGCATACTGGATTGTACCATTCAAGATATTATTAGAACCACAATTATAACAGTTACTACTTGTTACTACAATTTAAAGCACATTACTATTCAAAGTTCACCTTTTTATTCTAATTGGATAACTACAGTATGGTACACCTACTACCTTTATAAATAATCTAGCAGAGCACAAAGTGAAAGATAGTGATAGTAAATAAATCACTATTTATAATTATTCTACTAATTCTGTACAGTAGTGCATTCATTATTATTATATTAATTCAAAGTATTTCTAACAAAGGCATATCTTTAGAGTAAGTTTGATTCATTATATTACTTATGCTCGAATTCATGTTTTCTTATATTCATTGCCTTGCAAAAAGTGCAACTAGATACTTCTACAAACCAACTCAAATACTACCTATTTTCAATGTCTTTCATAAAATCCTAGTGACTACATCAGATTTGGATGAATAGATCAGACCATATTAATGCAATATATCCTAGTGAAGTGGATCCGTACTCTTGAATTAGAACAGCAACTATCGTTTTCATTTTAATACAGTAAGAATTCCATAAAAGTACCAAGATCAATATAATCCATATGTTCAGTATAAAACCATATTTCAGTAACATCCATAGACTTTACTTATTACAGGGGTCACATTCGTTTGAGATTGATGATGATATATAGAACATATTATTGTTAGTACAGATATTTGGCTTGTTTTTCGTCACTGATCGACTATAGTATTCTTTGCATATATAGTAATTCTCTGTGTCTAGATAATTTAACTAAGTGACAGCTATCGAAAGAATAGGAACAGAGGATATTACGTACAATTATCCTTTGGAAGTGAAATCCAACTAGCTTTCATATATCACTGCAAATATGTAGTTTTAAGTGGAGCTACACTGGTTCTTCCAATCAGTAGCACTATTGTTCACTTCTTCAAACAATCTCTAATATGTCTTTTACACTTTCTGGAATAAAGTCACTGGCCCTGAAAGTGAAGGAGAGTGTGTCTTCGAATCTGGATTCTTCCAAGCAGTCTAGTTCCACCACTTCGGGTTCAAATTCTATGAAAATAGGATTATCCAGTGTGTTGCAGTCTGTCAAATCTGGCTCAGCGGCAGTTCGTAAGCAGTTAGCCCAGACTGCTGAGAATCTCTTATCAAGGACTAATAGCACTATCGAAGTATTTATCAGTCCTTCTCAGTTTCGGTATATATTGGAGAACTTGGGTAACTTTTCATGTACCCTTTTTTTGTAGAACGCAATTATGACGATACGTGTTATGTTAAGTCTTCTATTCAGCTTGGTAATAGAATTATTGATAAAGGATATATCATTCATTCTGTCCAGGGTGTTTTTGTGGGAAGTAGAAGATTTCTGTGTATTTCATATAGAACTCGCGTTTCGGTACATTGTTGATCTATTTGTGATGCTTCGAAATCGGTCGGTGATCCGACTTGTGTTTTCAAGCTCTTACTTTGTTTCGCATGAGAATGTGTCCTCTTTTAGTGTTTACCAGTGCATTCTATTCCTATGCCAGTCCTACTCCACTCTACTTCGTAGTAAGCAGGCTTCATGTGATCGAAATCGTATTTCTGATCACTTTCTCACTCTCCATGCTCTATCCAAATGGAACAATTATGTGGATTTTAATCTTCTCCTACAGAGTACAGATGTAATCCACGTTCTCGTAGTGGAGCGAATTCTCCTTCAACTGATTCACTCCACTCTTCCTCGCCCAGTGTTATCAGAATCGGTTCCTCTTTCTTCTCTTTCTCATCCTCTGCAGTCGTTTTTGAGATTGTTATTTTCCTACTGTTACTTCATTGATCGCAATTACGGATGTGTACCAGTTTGGCATGGCTTCCGACTTAGTTTCCTTCCTCAGAGATCATTCCCCTTATATTCTGTACAGACTCCACCGACTATGCCACCTCTGTGGTGCTTCAAAACACAAATGAATCCGTCCTTTTCGTAGAGTGGTGCTTAGTAAATCGATTAGCTCTTTCCTATCATGAATCACTTCTATATGAGTCACCTTCTCAAATCAATTCCAGTCATATCGGAGCCATTTCAGACTCTCTGCAATCCTGTGTTTCGTATGAGCAGATTAACAGAATGATGCAGGATGTGTCTGATATGGACTGCTTTGCACTGGTCCTTAATGGATTGAGTCAACATTTGTTATCGGAGGAGTGGTGTTCTTTGCTCGAGGTGATCCTTCCTCTCTATCTTTGAGTTAGATTGGCCTTCAAAGCTCTCCTGGAGTGAATCGTATCGTCGCCCTACGAATTGTGGTTCATCTTCTTTCATGGAACTCCATGTGTTTGTTGTATTGTCTCCTTCGCTGTGTAGGTGATTGGTGGGTGTTCCAAGTAGATACAAGTGACTCATCAGGCAAAGAAAGTGATGGAGGCTGTAGCCACTTTTTGGTTTCCACAAAAGTATACTGGAAAGGCGGTTTCCTTTCTATCGACTCTCTTATCGAATATGGAATATGTGTTTCTTCCTCTGGATTTAAAGTGGATTGATTCTACGTCAGAGGCAAATTCGTTGGACATGATTGAACTGTCTCCTGTGGAGGATGAGACAGTATTCACCCTCGAACGATCGTTCCATGAGCTCCATTCATTGGCAAACAAACCACCAGTGGATTCTTCAATTCAGAGCTTTTTGGATCGGTTGTATTCTCCTTTTAACAAGACAGCGCCATCTAGTTTCTCAAGTGGTACACAGAAATGGTTTTCTTCTCTCCAGTTATTTATGTTGTGTATTTGTTGGATAAATGTTGAGCTTCCTTTTCGTTCTATGAAAACGAAAAAGTATTGTTTCTTTCTAGAGTTTGGTGTGTATGATTTGTAATATATAGTTGAACATATCGAAACAATTTCACGTACTTATGGTCTGGGTTATTATGCGATACATTCTGGACGAAGCGAGAGTGTATTAGTGCTGTCTTTCCTAGAAGAATACTGGAACACAATGGTCCTTTGCACAAATGACACAATTTTACTTCTATTTACTATTCTGATCACTATTTATCATTTCCATGAATCAAATCTGTTTTTCAGAGTAAACTAATCCTACTTGAACTCGAATCCATGATAATTATCACAGCGATATAATTTTCCTTTTTCAGCACAGTCATGTACCACATTTCTTTATCGAACCATCGATTTTGTGGAATACTCGTTGAGATCAAAATAGTACTCGGAATGTAACACCTCGTCCATATGATACTTGCAGAGTCCAATACACAGAGGATATACCTCATCTCAAATAATCTCACACTTTCTGTTGTTGTTGGTTAACGGTCATTCTACAACAGCTACATGTTGAATTCCCCATTTTTAATTGATCCAAAACCATCAAATAGCAATGACGCTCCAACTACGTGGATTCAGGCTTATCCCTCGATCAGTGGGAAAGAATTTTCTACAGAATATGTACAGCTAGTTGTTAACAATAATGTGTAGGTCATGAAACGAATTGGAGAAATCTCGTTAGAGGAAGATGAGGCTATGAACACTGTTATTAGAGATAAGCTTATGACTCCAATCACTCCATTTGAAAGAAAACTCTTCGATGTTGTAGATCCTGAGACAGGCGAACTCTTTTCTGTTGATTATATTCCTCTCTTTTTAAACTTGATTAAAGAAAGTCATTCTGTTTGTTCTTTTGTCAAATGGTAATTGTTAGTTGATTGAGCGAATGCTAATTCTTGAAGCGATTTTGAACTTTCGAAAGGCCCGCATTATCCGTAGATTATACAAATATGGCTTACTAGATGCCATCCGTCCATGGTTGACGCTTGGACAAGGTGAGGAGACTGAATCACTCATTGACTGTACCCTAAACTTCTTGTTGGAAATGTGGATAACTAAGTCTCTCATCAGCAATTATGATTTTGGGATCGGCAAAGCGATCGTGAAGGTAAAGAAGAATGGCTCTCCTGGGAACCAGGCACTCGCAGACAAGGTTCACAAACGTTGGATGGACATCTTGACTGTAAAGGAGGAAGAGCCGAAGACTTCGGCTCCTAAAGAGTCTGTTTCATCTTCGCAGGGAGTGATTGCACTGCCCCGCAATCTCGTTCCTGACGGTGTTTGTTGTTCGTTTTGGTGAGTTTCAGATGCAATCTGCCGTCACACGCGGTCACGACAGCCGGTGGTCAACGACGAGGACATCGACTACCCGAAGCGCGTGAAGATCACACAAGCGGAGCTGAATAGTCTGCCTGAGTTCTCTCCTGAACGCCAGAAAGTGCTCTGGAATATCCGTCTGCGTCGTGTGGATCGCAGAGTAGTGGATTGGGCATGTCTCACATCTAGACCAAGTACAACATCAGACGGCATCAATCGTAGACTCGAGGGGGTCGTCTGAGGTGTAGAAACAATCGGTGTAACATCAAACTCTCTGTGCGCCTGGACTATCAGAAGGACGAGGCATATATTAAAACTCCAAAGACGGATGTGTTGAGTCCTACTGGAGGTTATGTAGAAGTCGGAGAGATGCTTTAGTGATAGACAATTTCTACCAATCCCTACTTCATTGACTACGTGGCTTACTATGCTGGTAGTTTTTCGCGTAGCCTGGGTCGTTTCACACAGATTGATATGCCGAACATTGATTCACTGCATGAGAGTATTCGGGTAGACGTGAGCGGTCACTACTATGTAGGGTAAAGTGATTGGCATGCGCGATGTCCTCAAGGTATTGGATTATCTTGACACAGGTTATTGTGGCAGGATTATAAAGACATAACAAGTGTTTATTGCAGTAAACAAGAGTACTAAAATAGAATCTCATCTACTCGGAGTGCTGTCAGCTGGCGACGGAAACCTTGCTTTTTGCTATATCGTTCACGCTTTTGGAACTTAAACACAGTCACTTTTTTGTCCTTGATTTGCTGCTCCACAGTGCAAAGAACTTTGGCATTTTGAATGAGGGGATGACCCACTATGGTTTTGTGCTTGCTCCCAAGCAGTAAAACCTACATAGTACACATCGGGATGAACGTACATTATTCAAAATCACTCGCTGACCTATATCATACTTTAACTTATCTGTAAAGAGTAAATCGTCCTAAAGTCCACACTATATACTACTTCTACTTTTCCCAGTTTGTACTGAGTGCCAGCAAGCTGAACGATAGCAAACCAGTCATCCTCTCCAACAGTTGCTGGCTCATTCTCCTTTACATGTTCAAACACAATGGCTCCATTCTGTAGCGTTAGGAGTACACAACAAAAGCATACATGCTTGAATTTATTATGCGCAAGGGGCTCAACGATCTCACTTGCACTTGTTTCCTCTGATACCTCGACCTGGTCATCCACCTTTTCTGAAAACCATCGTTTTGATATTCCACAATGAAACAGAGGTAACTGCTTCTTAAACAACTGCATTCCAATCTGTCTCATTGGCCTTGCGATGTACATCACACTTGGCAGCATTGCGTGACACACACTTGATTCAATAGAGAGCCTATTGAAAAGAGAACAAATGAATAATACGTGGATTTTTATGGAATTCCAATTATGGAGCTACAAAAATCGAAATAAACCAACTACGATCTCTTCCTATATCATACTCTCTCTGTATGAGATAGACTCCAATACCTATTCTATTGCAATATTCAATAGCACTTACAATCTTTCTCTATAGACCTTTAGAGAGTGTATAAATAGTAGAGGAATAAGAAACGGCTGGATCCGAAGAAGATCTCGGAGTTTCGTCATTGGAACAGTGGATGCATTTTTGTTTCTTCCAAATTTTGTAAACGATTTTGTCACTTTTTCATATTATCTGATATGTATCAGTTGTCTATTCTTGTAATGCTTAGGATGAAGCAGAATAATTTGTTTAGCCCAACAGTGCAATTATGGCATTTCATAGTTGTGGTATTCACTTTATTTTGATGTATATTGATAGATCGTCGCAATTGTGTATTACCAAATTCCTTTCGTGCGTTGCGCTGAATTGGATGTTCTGTTTGGAACTGTGATTGCCTTCTGTATTTACATTGTCTTGAAGCCGTTGATTTCATCAAAAGCGGGTCACCCTGTCCCTCCTCAGGAGGAGAAAAAGGAATCAGAGGGAAAGGAACATGCCAATGAGTCAGATCGCCATGTTTACAGTGTAGAGTTTATTCGCCAATGCAACACTGGAAAAGTGGAGCGTAATTACTCTATTGTCACGAAAGCCCCTGAGAACTTGGGTCGCTACTCTCCTACTCCTGGCCGCTACCTTGGGAAGAGTTCTGACTCTAGAATGTTCTTCAGAAACCATACTCCTGAACCAATCGAATTTGTAACTCGTTCCCCGCGCAGTCGTCTAAGTGAAGAGGAAGAAAGACAGTTCAATCAAAGCATGCGTGAGATGACTCCTGACTACTGTCCATTGGCTGCTGCCGATCTTCCTAAGGACATTCAGATGGGTCGCGTTCACTGGAAGAAGAACAACAATGGTCGAATTCATGTACTGCAGCCGATTAATGGAATAAAGGATATCTTTTTCCATATTCATGATTGCGAATTAGAACCTGGTGATGAGATCAACCTTGGAGATTCCGTTATGTTTGAGCTCTCTCTATTTGAAGGTCGTTTGTGTGCTGTCCATGTGAAGAAGATGGCAACAAAAGCAATTCCATCTCCAGATTTTAGTCGTCGTGTGATGAAGCATAGTCAGGAAGAATCTCTAAAAGTGGATAATCTAGTTTTATAATGTTATCGGGATTTCTTGTTTGTACAAACATGTCACTCTTCATGGTTTTTTCGTCTCTTCAGCAAGGGAGTTTGGGGTGGAGAATACCCGTAATAGGAGGAAGAGGAGGTGTCCATTGCCGACGTCTCTCGCTCTCTTCCTGGCGTGTTTAGAGGCTACTTTGTTACATATTGAACAGTGACTACTTTATATATTCGAGTTGTACGAGGAGGAGACATGTACTGAAGAAACGAATCTGAATTCTCGTCACGAATTGTAGACGATGGTGTAGTCTCCATCCCGTTTTCGTCCTCAGTTAGCACAAGAGTACCAATTGATTCTCGCTTAAAGTGAGACAGTATATCGAGGTCATACGGCAGCACTCGTTTCTTTGATGGAACCTCCGCAGAGATTGAAAAATGTAATCCAATTCTACTCCCTAAAGCAAAACAACTCGGAACTACCTGAGAACAAGCATTTAACTCCTTCATATTCATAGATATACTCTTTATCGTCTTGCTCATCGAAGTCACAATATCAATTGCCTTGACAAAGTTGGAGTCGATCTCTTCCAGATAGCGAGTTATCACCTCATCTGTAGGATTCATTTTGAAAAATCACACAAAGCAGAGTGTGGGATCCCACAATTCACCTATTTTCATTTATTGTTCGCACTATGAGTTTTGACAGTAATCTCTGTCTACCTTTGTTCATACTGTGTAGTTGTATCCTATTTCAATGAGAAGTTGAAGGATCCTCAATTAGCTGTACCAGTTATCACAATTCTCGTGCTCTTTCTATTGCGTATTTTACTCATAGACTATGGATGAGTATCTGAGGCATAATCCTCCAGGTACAGCCGGAGAACTGGTCGATTCTTTGAAGGAGGTAAAGGAAATTTTGTTCAAAAATCACTCAATTGATTCTGAGAAAGGTTCAATTGGTCGAACCAATCTCCAGAGCGGCTTTGATGTATACTTCTATAATATCACACGAGGAATTGATCAGGATGAAAAGGGAAATACGATCGAGCTTCTTACAAAGCGTTCGAGAGAGTTGGTTGAGTTTTCGTTAAAGAGTCGTCAATTTATTTCAAGCATTGGAAAACAATTCATACGAGATGGAATGGTTCGGGCACGGCTTATTTTTGATTGTAGACAATCCTTACTCATGGTGTGTCACGAGTGGTGAAAGAACTACTGTTTTCCTGCAACGACTACAAACGTCTCCATATCATTGTGACTGTTTGCGGTCTGGAGCGCGAGGGGTAGGCTGTTTATTCGGCTTCTTTTGTAGTATCCAGTTCGCCAATGATCTGCAACAGAAGGGCATTCGAACCACGCTGATACCAGATTCCGGAGTGGGTTATTTCATGCACAAGGTGCAGGTGGTGCTGATGGGGGCAGAAGTAGTCGTGGAAACAGGTGGCGTACTTAATAAATTGGGTTCTCTTCAAGTGGGAGTGATGGCGAAAACGTTTAATGTGCCTGTATACATAGCAGTGGAATCCAATAAATTCGCTCGTATTTATCCTCTTAACCAGAAAAGTATCTCTGTTACAGAGTCGGACAAGCAAATCATTAATCGTGCCAGACCTGTGGAGTTGCATGAAGAGGTGGATTATGCAGCTGCGCGATGCGATTACTTGCCTCCTGAATACATCACTCTACTTATGACTGATCTGGGAGTTTTGGCTCCTTCTTCTGTATCTGATGAACTGATTAAACTGTACTGGTGATGTCTTTGTTAACAAACAACTGATTTTTTCACTTGCGCTAACCACTTTTCATGAATGGCACTATGTGTCGCGTACTGCTTTCTCAGTTTCTTCAAACGCGAAGCAGAAAGAGGCTTTCCGTTCCGATCGTGTGTGGGAATACCATCACTATCAAACATAGAATACTCTGGATTGGATCGAAACATCTCAGAAGGAGGGATCGATGCATTCAACCCCTGCTTCACCTGTGTCTTTGTTTTGACAGATTTCTTTGGGAGTTGTCCTACAACCCATTGCACATCCGACTTGCCATCAATAATGGTCAATCCATGCCTGTCAGACACATCGTTGCGAATAGCATCGCAAACACGGAGAATCTCCTGACTGACTTCGTTTTGGGGTTCTTTTAAGCAAACATCTCGCACATTCGTCCGGAATTCGCATAGGGTATCCACAATCGACCCGTCTATTTTACTGACAATTTCTTTATTACAAGAAAAACCGAGATCTTTCAACAAGTCGGTGATGTAGTCCATGATTCGCTTTGTAACTTGGAAAGGAATTAAAGAGCGATTTTCCATTATTCTTTTTTCTATACCATGCAGCACTCTTTGTATTTCTAGGACTACTTCCCTCGTATTTCCATTCGATGCGAATGACTCTTCTATTCGTCTTGCTGATTCACCCCATCGACTCATCCACTCGGAGACGATAGCATGTCGATCATCGCCCCATTTACCTCCTTTCGCTAATTCACTCTGGATGCGCTGGATGGACTACAATTCAATGCCATGTCACAAAAACACTTCCTGGAGAGAATTCCACTGCTGTTTCGCTTCTACCAAGCAATTATCATCTAGCTGGACGCGTGCACTGTAATGATTGAGCATGCAGAACATTCGAAACTCGTCTGCAGAGTATGTGTGAAGGAACTGATCGATCGTGATGAAGTTTTTGAGCGATTTTGACATTTTGCGACCTTCAATAAAACTGCGAATTAAAAGAGTCACGAAGAGTTACATGTGGCCTATGTGAAGCATGATGTCACACCAGTCATGCCCACTGTACGCCTCACACTGCGCGATCTCGTTGCAGTGATGGGGGAACTTTAAATCGACGCCTCCAGCGTGAATATCGAGATGGTCTCCAAACAGGGAATGGCAATTGACAGAGCACTCGATGTGCCAACCAGGACGACCTTTGCCCCAAGGAGATTCCCATGCATAGTCAGTTTCCTCGCTTGGCTTCCACAGAGCAAAATCACGCGGATGGCGTTTCTCAGGATCCAGCGATAACCGACTTTGCACATCGTCGTCTGAACTAGTCGGAACCAGCTTACTATAACTGTAGAGAGCTGACTGCGTGTCAAAATACACGCCAGTCGATGTCCTGTATGCAATGTCTTTAGCCTCGAGTGACTTGATAAAATCAATAATTTCTGGAATCATATCACTTACATGCATCAAGCACATCGGCTTCCTCACGTTTAATCGGCGCATATCGTTCATAAATTCCTCCTCATACCTATCAGCAATATCTCTCCAAGGAATTCCTGTCTCTTTCGATTTGTTGATGATTTTATCATCGATATTCGTTACTCCCATCGCGGAGTAGACATTAAATCCCAATCGATATTGCAAAATACGCTGCAGCAGGTCGATCTGCACATATGTTCGTGCATGACCGACATGAGAAGAATCGTATACTGTGGGACCACAGCTGTACCATGAAATATAGTTTCCGCTCTGCCTTATCTCCTTCTGCTGCCCCTTCACGCTATCCATTAAAACAGGTACAGCAGACACATAGTGGCGAATCTGTTGCTGTATGCAAGGGATTCTGCGCAGCATCACTAAAAGAAAAATGCATGCTGAGGGGTTTGAACCCTCGAGTGACTTAACACATCAGGACCTAAACCTGACCCCTTGGACCACTCGGGCAAACATGCTCCTATTTCTCTTTGAGGTATTCCTATACGAACGATTTTGATGTCTTAAGAAGACAGAATGTCTTTTAAGAAGAGAAGAACAGCCTATCGCAAAGCAGTTGCTGCGAGCGTGTTTGACGAGTACCCTCTTCCCCAGGAAAAGGAAAAGATTGCTCGCATTCTGGTTGGTAGAGGGGGTAATGTATTTGAGGTGGGCACTTTCAGTGCTCTCAATTGTAGGTGGAGTTTCCAAACGGCGATAAGCAATTGTCTCTCTTGCCAACCAAGTTTAATAAACTCATTTGGATAAAGCGAGGCGATTATGTAATTGTCTCCGAGTCAGAGGGGCAGTTTACTACTTCTTCTGGCAAGCAGAATGGCATCAGCTCATTGATCCAACATATTCTAAGGAAGGAGCAAATTAACCATATCAAAAAGGAAGGTCTCTGGCCGGAGGAATGGAATAATACGGAAGAGATTGCTGCGGAGAGTGTGGTGGAGGCAGAGAATGAGAGTGATAGTTCTAACAGTTCTAGGAGTTCTAGCAATTCAGATAGTTCAGATAGTGATTTTAGTATCGAGGGAAATCCAAATCGTCATCGTTTCTATGTAGAAAGTGATGATAGTGAGTAGAGTACGTAATCAGTTGTTTGTCACAAACACTTTATTCATCACGCGGAGAAATACCCAGGATTGCATTCAAATCATCTGCTGAATAGTTACTAATCGTCTTATTCTTCAACACCTTCTTGTATCTACATTCAACTCAAGCTACAGTTGTACTTATGGCGAGCAACAGCTTTTGAAACCACCTTTGGCTTTTTCTTTTCACGCTCCCGTTTTTCTTTCTTCTTTTTATCCTTTTTTTCCATCTTCTTCATCTGCTTTCGTACATCTAGCTATCACCCCTATTTCCCGTCATCACCTGAATGCTCCTTATTCAGTCCTTGTAGCACATCCTCAAAGTTCCCAATTGTCGAGATAAACGTTTGGTTTGTTCGATCGGACTCATCGAGACCCAGTCCTAGGAATCACGGTTCAAGTTATCTATTCACATACCCTCATTTTCAGCTCTTCGTTTGATTTGAATATGAGTCTGCTGTCCATCTCCGTCTTTACCTAGACCTTCTCCTTCTTTCCACCCCATTGTCTTCATCAACTTCATCCCGTAAGACTTTTCAGCATCTAGAGAATCAGAAATCGAATGCAAAACAGACTTTCGACCCAAGCCTTGTTCTGCGTTCCTCCTAACTTCAGCAACGTTTTTGACGACATGCTACTAACTCCAAAGTAGAGTTAACGTGTTGAAGGAAAATCTGTCTGCGAACAAACAAGGAAAGTGGCTTGATTTATTTTGAAATTCAACTCTGAGATACACTCATCGCGCTGATTCACTTTGAAGAGTAACTGCTTCTTCTTTCCCTCCTTGTTTGGTTTTATCACTATATATATAAAATCCTTTCCCGCTATATTTTATTCACCAGACAGATTCGTACTTGACTTCACCAGCTCAATAGAGGTATAGCTGTAGCGACTGTCGATAATGGCATACCCTTTCTCTGCGCAGCTACCGATATCGATCACAAACAGGAATCCGCTACAGATAACGCACTCCTCCGACTCCTACTTTGTTAACACCATTCGCTTCTCCGAAGTGTACACAAACACCTCTTTTCCCTCCTTCTGCACCTTCTGCACCTTCATGCAAACAAAGTCCTTCACTTGCGGATTGCTCAACCACGACTCGTATAAAAGGCACTGCTTTCCATTGACGACTTTAATCATCTCCTGCTTCTTCTCCACTTCATGATTCGCACTCTTCTCCTCCGCTATATCTTTCTGTTCCTTTCGATTCGGCTCTTCCTTCTTGTGCTCCATCTCACGCACAACCAGTTCTTCTCCCCGATTTCCCTCCGCCTCGATCAGCCGCACGATGCGATCGAATCCTCCCATCACCTCACTCACAAACCTGCACTGCTTCTTCACCAGATAGTTCACCACCTCTCCACACACACTCTCCCTTCCTGTCTTCTCTCCTTCCAGCACCACTACATGATACTCGTGACTGCGAATCTTCCTCACAAGTCCTTCCATCTTCCCCATATTCTCCAGAGTGTGCAAAGAGATGTTCTTGGATGACACCAGATGGGCTGAGTGGAACACAGAGGCAGATCGTGTGTCTAAAATGAGATATCGCAGGCAGTTGACATTGCGCTCAACGCCACGAAGCAGAAACGTGTAGATCTCCACAGGAGTAGTCATTACACATGGCGCTTGGCTGTACGCATGCAACGTTTCTATAGACACGGAGATCTTGTCGTTGAGGAGGTCGTTGAGACGGTGAATGAAGCCTGGAGGCGTGCGATGCATTAGCTTCAGTCCTTCTATAACAAGATCCGTTAAAATGGATGGATTCGTGGTACGATTTCGAAGTTCTTCGTTAAGAGCAACACACACTTTGTCCAAACCGAGATCTGAAGATGTGGGGTCAACCTGCTCCTCAAAAACATAGGTTGATTCGTCATTTTCGAAGGGAAGATGGGTCATCAGCTCGAGAAGTTCTGATTGAGGATACGCCAGAATTCGCGCCTTATTTGAGAGAAGATGGGAAAGAATCGTGAAGATGTGAATAGCTGGGTTTTTGTAAAAAATATACTGATCCCAGATGGTAAGAAGAAGTGGCTGCGACATGTCATGGGCGAAGAGAGTGAGTAGCCAAGAGGGAGAGTAGATCGATGGGATGATATTGTGTGCTTGGAGATAGAGAGAGAGTTCTACATCGAAGAGGAGAAGGGACTCTACGAGGATCATGGTACTGCAGCAGAAGACGGATCATCTCGAACAGGTGCTGAAGAAACATGCAATCACGATCGTCAAAGACATAGGGGAGGAACGTCTGAAGGAACATGGAGAAGAGGAGGAATATCTTGTTCAGAGGTGGCTGGGGATCCATCAGCAACATCACTGCAACCATGTCATGCATCCCTTGCCAGTAGGCCACATCGTACTTAGCACAGTACGTTGAGATGATAGTCGTCAACTGGTGACGAAGCTCGGACTTCCTAGGCTCCTCGATCGAATTAAAAGACCGTTCCACGTCCAACGTGAGAACATGATCATTACTGAACCGCTATTCATTAGTGTCCACAGTGTACTTTTTACAGCTTGTGTTTTCGTCATCAATTCAAAATCAGGTTCAGTCTATTCCTCACCTCCCAGCCCAAAACGTACACGCTCAGCAACATCTAGTAATACTTCCCATATCCGAAATCGGAGATCTGCCGGAAACGATTTATGAAGGGCAAGGATGTTTCCTGCAGTAGTTTTCACTTCGTCATAATCTGGAGTTTCGACATCCAATAACTCTTTCATATGACCATACAGTTCGTTGTACTTCGCTTCCACATCCATTATAACACTCTAGAAGAAATGTGTGTAACAAACAAAGATATTTCATGTGAGATTGAGAGAAATACGGACTACAAAATCAGTATAGATTTAGTAAACAACCTAGAACGATGAATCTTGAAACCAAATATCTTTGGTTCATACTTCGGTCCTGGATTTACCATGACTTCCGGATGATGTTTTGAGAGCTCAGGGATAAAATCGGAGCCAAAGAAAGCACCATCTATATCTAGGATTAAACGTGTGTTCAATCACGACAATCAAACGGATACGGAGCGTTGTACACTTCCTTGCAGGAGGGACAGAAGAGCTTCACATTCCCAACTCCGTATTCGTTATGCAGTGCAGCTGGAAAGAGATGCGCGCTCGAACACCGATAGCAAGGACACACCCCGTATAACCCACTGACCTGACGATGTATCTATGTCACATACAATCGCAGTCAAGACGATGGTGCTCATTCCTTCATCGGTCAAAATGTAGCGACGATGAACAGCAGAATAAAATCGCCGATACTGGTTTTCCGTACTTTCCTCTTCCTCCTCGTTCCCACTGGAACCAAAAGGATCAAATGGTGTCACAAATACGTTTGCAATAAGAGATTGTAGCTCAGCTGTGTCAGTGACAAGATCTCTCAGATTATCCAAATTTCTGTAAAAATCAGGATTGATTGGAACTAAAAATTGATAAGAAGGATTACTCAATAGGTATCCCTCAAATGAGGTGGAACTGGAAAATTACGCTACAATATACAACCGCTTACGATTGAGGAACGTTGTTGAATGGGCTAATACCTGTAGACATCGATTGAAAGCAGATCAGATGAAGAAAAGATCCAACTTGTATTATAGCAAATCAGATATCAGTCAATACACTGAAGAAAGCAGGAACCAGACTGTAAATCCTCCTGTAGCAACCAAACGAATAATGAGTCGTAGTATATTTGATAAATCTATTCAAGAAGGTACATTTCTGTAGAAGACAGTGGTAATCTGATAATATGTGTTTGCAAAAGGGGAGCCATAAAGTCACATATGGTTATGTTTAGACAAGTGGAATCGCTAAGTAGAGTGTTAAGCTGCTCGAATTGTTATTTAACACAATAGAAAGACAAACAATATAGAGAGTTTTTACTATTCTATTTTCACCATTTTGTCACACTTTTTGCCATGACCAGTTCCGTTGATTCAAGTCAGGAGATAGAAGACTATTCAGACACAGAGGAAGACATTTTCCTCCCTGATCTCTCTGAGGAACAACGTGTATGTTACTATGTTCTCCTTGTTGTGCTTTCTAACACTCTCTGTAGGAGAAACTCAAAAGTACATTAGAAACAGTCCAGAGTCAATTCAGGGCATTCAACACAAATCAAAAGCAACAGAAGGTATTATTTCTTCAGTGTCTCTCTATCTAATAGATTGATGATGTAATTAGTCATGTTTCTGACATCAACGAGGATGCTGCTCAGATTGCTATCGACTCTTGCCGTGGAAACGAAGTACAGGCCATAAGCGTATATTCACTTTAGTTACTAGCCATAAAGCGGCTCCTGGAAGATGAGAGCTACAAAGCCACTGTAGTTGCCATGGGCACAGGAGAAGCACCGCTGGATATGGACTCGATTCTAGTAAAGAAGGATATAATTTTATATCGTAGTATATGGACAAACGTCAAGAGCTGTTAGAGGCTCTCGAAGTTGATTCGGAAGACAGTGGAGATAGTGATGACACAGATAATTGGGAGTTGAAGTCACACCACTCTGCTGACAATGTGTCGTTTCCGTTCTATTCGCTACAGCGAAAGCGAAGCAGCGGCAGTGAGGGCAGAGATCGAAGGGCCCCTCGTCTGAATCTCGATGATGCTCTCATCAAGGTAGTCATTTCTCAACTCTTTTCTCCAGCTTGCTAACATTCAAATCAACCCTCCTCGCTCTCGGCCTCGCTCTCGTTCTTCTCGCAAGTCCTCTACTTCGCGTAAGTCTACTG
Source organism: Blastocystis sp. subtype 9 (assembly GCA_000963465.1). Classification (NCBI taxonomy): domain Eukaryota; class Bigyra; order Opalinata; family Blastocystidae; genus Blastocystis; species Blastocystis sp. subtype 9. The sequence continues at coordinate 15,886 of JZRO01000167.1, forward strand.
CTTCGCACAAGTCTTCTACTCAACGCGCATTGCACAACTCGAAGGATAAGGCGGTGCATACTGACGATGAATACGACGATGTAGAACCGCAGGATAAGTCCTTGAAACTCACGAGTACTTGACGAACCTCGCATGAACACTAGAGGAAACTGAGCTCCTGCGAACGTTGTCTGGTCCCGCGGGGAAGACGATTCCGGTGGAAACTTTCCGTCGCTTGGGATGGAGTGATGCACGGATAAAAGCATTCCGAAACCGCGAAACAAATCCAAATCAGTACTATTATCGCTTCAACGATCCTGGCGAGCCCCAAGCGACTGGAAAATGGAGTCAAAAGGATAAGGAACTCTTTCTTCATCTTGTTCGACAGGGAGTCGATTACCAGGTATTTCCATTTTTGGAATTCCAAATATAGTGGGGTATTTTTTCGAGACAGATACCAGGCAGAGTGGGTTATCAGTGCAGTAACTTTTACCGCCAACTGATAAGAGAGGGTGAGATCCATGATGACAACTACATGTTTGATGAAAACGGGAAATTGGTTTTCAAATTCCGTGATAAGCGAAATCGAAGGAGGTCATCGCGACGTAATTCTCCGAAGCAAGAATCGAATTCCTCCGAAGAGTATGACGATGCGTCATCGCCCGAGGAGGAGACCAACGTACTGCCGGTAAGTATGTAACTAGTGATGAACCGTAGGATCTGATCGATCCGATGACGATGATGCCTGTTGTGAAGCCTGCAATCTCTCCCTATGGTCACGTGATGGGGTAGGATGCAAGGGAAGGTGATCACTAGATATGACTCTTGGATAAAGATACTGAATCGAGCTCCGAAGAATACTTGTCCATTTACGAAAAAGGTTGGTGCTGGGTGAGAAAGTGAGTGGTAGAAACTTACTAGAAGATCCTTGGTTAAACTTACATCCGATAATATTGACGAATATCGTGATAAGATTAGAAGTACAAATGGTTTTGAGAGTGAATTGCACTGCGATGAGGTATTACCATAATACCAACCAGTTTGTTTGTTCGAATGACAACTACTCTTTTTGAATTTGATACCACCCTCTTCGCTGACTCTGTAGAGGTAATTCCAAACAGTGACGAAGGTTTACACGCACTCTGCTAGTCATCGCTAGGATTCTTTGTTTCTGGGACGTATCAGCTGGACGAAGCGACGAAAACACGGAGTGGAAGCGTGAGATTGCACCAACTTTCTGTTTTAGCAAAATCAGTAGAATTAATATATAGGGACATGATAATGTTGTTAACACATTCCAGGAGAAGTGCTTATCAGGAATCCTTGATATGAAGTTCAATCCGCAGTCTGTTGGAAATCAACACACGCTTGCAGTCGCTCTTTCTGATGGCTATCTCTCTCTTCTCCCTCTAGATCTTTCCGCGACTGGCAGTAATGTCTGGAAAGGTGAGGAGCGAGTCCTTATACAGGACAACTCCACGATCTGTTTAAGTGTGGACTGGAGCAACCAGATGGTTCCAAGCACGACCCCGTCGCTCGTCGTGTCCCTATCCGATGGTCAGCTGAGTTGCTGCTCTGTGCGCGATGGTTCATTGTCTGTCGTCGAGAAGTGGAGAGCCCACACTCTGCCCTCCACATCGATTCCAGCAGAAGTGTGGATCGCCTCGTTTGACCCTCTGGACGCCAACTCCATCTTCTCTGGGGGTGACGATGGAGTGATGAAGCAGTGGGACACTCGTCTGGTGGGGTCAGCAGCCACTCCTGTTGCGGTGTCAAGGGCGTTTGAGGCAGGTGTCACTTCGATGTGCTGGAACAAAATGGACTCTGCGTATTTGACTGTGGGGAGTTATGATGGTCACGTGCGTATTTTCGATAAGCGACAGATCCGGCAGGCAGTGAGCGACATTGACATTCAGAACAACGCGGGGATCTGGAGAATCAAGTACAGGCACAACGCGAACTACTTTGTCGATCAGTCGTCATCAGCTACGAGGAACGAGTTTCTGATTGCCGCCATGCGTGCTGGATTTCAAGTGCTGGACTACGATGAGCAGCACAGGATGAGCCAAAGAGCTGTGTATCTGAAGCAGGGGACAGAGTCGTTGGCGTATGGAGTTGATTACATTTGCAAGAAGGGTTGTGCACGCGACGAGAAGGAGGGGTTTGTGGGTAGCTGTAGTTTTTATAACCATTTGATGCATGTTTGGCGTTTTTCTTATTGAGGTGTGTTTGTTTACAACTTTCTTTATTGATGGCAGGTGGTATTCGTTCTCTATCGTAGCAATTTTGGCTCTCCATTTATGGGTAGATTGCTGACTGCTGCAGCACTGTTTCTGATTTCTGTAACGACTGCGGCAGACACTCGGTACGCCTTCGTAACCATGTATTACAGTGGTGGAAAGCTGAGCAAATCGGACTTGATTGCCATCCGAACGATGCACAAGTCTTTTCTCTCGGTGAACTCTGTAGCGGACTTTATTGTATTCACTGGTCATGACACTCCCAGCCGTGATATCGAAGTTCTTAAAAAGGATGGAATCACTGTGTCTGTCATCGATATGGAAAATGCTTATAAGCAGAATGCAGTTCCTGTGGATTTACAGAAGACTAGGAACCTGCTCCACTTGTGGGACATTCCAGGATACAAACGTGTGATCTTCGTAGATCCCTACACTATATTTGTTTACAACTTCGACGGTCTTTTTGAGTGTTCCTATTTGTGTCTGAAGGACGAGCAGCCTCTGGTTTGGGTGTTCTCTGTCCCTAACTCTAGATGTATTCGAACGACATGATCGTGCTCACTCCAGGGCACGCAGAGTCTCGCAAGCTCTTCGAGGACTGTCTGAACGGGCATGCCACGCTGGAGCAGTACACCAAGTTCAACCACTACGGCTACTACTCCACAGAGCTGTACGAGATCTCCCAGACCGCTCCGGTGTTCGAGCTGGGCGACGGGGAGGCGAACGAGTAGGTGTGCGAGGGTGCTGCGATGTAGCCAACTGGTGCGACGCTACTACAACTACATGAACTTCCCCTCCCTCATGTGGTACGAGAAGTTCAGCTGGAACCTCTACAGCTGCAGCAAGCTGGAGGACAAGTCGATGCCCGTCTACTCCATCAACTTCCGCTACTCGCTCGGACATCGCCCCTATTTCCTCCCCACCTTCTGGGAGGACTACCACTTCATCTTCATCCTCAGCGAGTACTGGTATGGATGGCGGGAAAAGTTGGACGAGTCGTTTCTCCTTTCGTATCTCCAGTCCTGCGTACTCGCTGTCCTACTGCTGATTTTCTCTCCGTGGGGCGTTCGCCTTCTCTCCACGATCGTGGTTGCACTCTTCAATTCGACCAAAGATCTGATGAAACGGACACATTGTGAAACCGCGATTATGAAAATGGTTTCGGCGATTTTGATTGGCGGAGCGTATTTGCTCGGTTTTTGGATCACACCCTATTGGTATCGCCCTGCTGCCGGGTTTTTATTCTTTGCTGTGTTTTTTACGATCTTTACCTCGGTTTTGTTGTTAGCGTTTAACAGAGCAGCAAACGTGGTGAATGGAGAGAAGAGAAGTCCAGCACTGCAGTTGAAGATTCTTATCGTTGCGAACGCTGTTATGATAGGTGAGGTTGAGGTGTGGTGACGATCTGTAGGCTCCTGCATTCTCCCTATTGGGAATAAAATGCCGATTGCATACCGACTCGCATCCCTAGTGATTCACTTCTTTATTGTTCTGTACTGTGTTTACTCTCAGATTAGTCCTGTATTGTGGAAGTCGAAGATCATGTATGCTGCTCTTCCAGAATAATTTTATTTGTTTTTTGTTTGTTCTCACATTTGTTCTGGGATGGAAGAGGGAACCAAAAGGCCAACTGTTATTCTTGGTGTCACAGGTAGTGTTGCCACAGTAAAAGTATTGTAGCCTATTGCTTTCTGATCACATAGGTTCCAGAATTATGCGTAAAGCTCTCTAAATATACTGATGTATCTCTTTGGAATATCTTTCATTCCTAGATAATTATTATTGCTACAAAACCATCGCTTCACTTTTTGGGAATTTCAAGAGAGTGATTTTGTGTCCACTTTGCCAGTGTAGATACAATCCCAAAGCATACGAGGAATATGAAAAGCTAAACATTCCTGTTCTTACAGATGATGATGAGTGGAACGACTATCACTCTGTTAAGAAAGATCCTGTCCTCCATGTGGATGTTTGTTTGCTTTGTGTTGACAATCCGTAGCTACGAAATCGAGGAGACCTGTTGGCTATTATTCCGCTGACAGCAAATACGTTAGGCAAGATGACTTGTGGGATTTGTGATAACTTGCTGACGAGTGCATACCGCGCATGGGGATCAAAAAAGCCTATTATCGTCGCTCCTTGTATGAACACTGAAATGTTCAACCATCCTTTAACATCACAGCAACTGGAGCAAATCAAGAAATGGGGAGTCGAAGTGATTGAACCCTGTGAGAAGCTATTGGCATGTGGAGATGTTGGAAAAGGAGCATTGCCCCCAGTGGACGAAGTGGTGGAGCGAATTCGAAGCATGTTACCCTCATCTGTTTGTCAACAAACACGTTTATTTCTTCTTTCCCTTCTTTGCACTGACCAACAGAGTTGTAGGTCCAAACGTCTCCAAGAACGCAGGCTATACGATTACAATCTCCTTCTTTTCTTACAGAGTTGTAAAGTTTGTCAATCCACATACACATGTTCTGGTTATTCTTCCTCTCCACCTCTCCAAACACCTGCATGAATAGAGGTCGCAAGCAAGTGCCGATGATGATATCTGCGAGAGTGATGTCTTCTGTCACCAAGCATGGGGAATCTTTGAGTCGAAGCTCTAACCTTCTCATTGCCGCCATAATATCGGAACGAGCTTTCTTTTCGGCCTTTGGGTCATCTGTTCATACCAAAAATACAAGAGCAGGCACATCACTGCGAGTGAGATTTCCATTCTCCAACCAAGTGAGAACAGCTGCAGGAACCTCGAGCTGCTCCTTACAGAAAGCAATCCACTACAAATATCAGGAGCGATCCATCGAAATTGTACTTCATCAGCAATTTCCTTCTTTTCTGTTTCCATCGATCCATACAACGGAGAATCAGCACAGAGAACTCTGCTCATTCAATACCAATTTCAGAAAAGTACTTGAGAACCTCGTAGGAGTCATTCAGCTTTACATCACCCTTCTGGTAAATAAACTCCTTTGAATCATTTAAGACAAATAAGTAGTACCGGTTCTGAATCCACCTTGGTTATTTGATAATCGGTGTCATTCAAAGCCTTTAGAGTGACGAGGATCTAGGTATTCAATGAGATAAATGGAAAGCGCACTCTTTCGGTTCTGTTGCTTCTGTCTAGTAAAGTCAGCATTGATTTAGTGAATAGAAGGAAAAAAGAGTGGTTAGATAAATAGCAACATAATAACGAATTTAGAAATAGAATCGTCTTCCATATATCAAATGCAATTGATTCGATAGAACACTCTATCACTTCACACTTTTTCAAAATGATTTTTTTGAAGGCTCTTTTTATCTTAAGCGTTGTATTTGCATATTCGGTGGACTTTGAAGACTTACCTATTTTTTTGGAAGAAGAAGAAGAGGATGTAGAGGTTAGTCGTCCTGAGTTCATCGACTTTATGGAGAAATTTGGGAAATATTATGGCTACAATAATACAATTGACACAATCATCAGCAATGACATGAAGCGTCTTCATAAAGCTGTCTACCTCGATTACACAGGGGCTGGAATGTACAGGGAATCTCAGATACAGGAGTGCATGAATCTGCTTACGAGCGGGTTGTATGGAAATGCGCATAGTCGGAGTCCTTCCAGTATGAGTACAGAGCACTTGGTAGCAATAGCTGGTGGTTGCCATGCATAGGTGGAGCAAATGCGCGAGCGTGTGTTGAAGTTTTTCAATGCATCTCCCTCCGAGTATTCTGTGGTTTTCACAAGTGGCGCAACAGGTGCTCTGCACACAGTGGGTGAGGTATTCCCCTGGAGCAGGAACAGCAAGTTTTACTATCTTGCGGAAGTCCTTCTCGTTTTTGTTCACAACCATAGAATCACAACTCCGTGCTGGGCATCCGCGAGTACGCCTTCCGCTTTGGTAGTGGCTTCCGCGCTCTCAACGAGGAGGATCTGCCGCACGACGAGGCTTGCACCTTCGTCTGCGAGGGCGATCTGAAGAAGATGTTCGGCCACGAAGACCACAACTACACCTACAGTCTTTTCGCCTTCGCCGCGGAGGACAACTTCGCCGGCGTGAAATACCCTCTCAGCTGGATCAAGCAGGTCCAGGACGGCTACTTCCACGACGTGCGGCCTCTCCCTCCTCCTCATCGCTAGGGCAACAAGTGGCTCGTTCTCCTCGACGCAGCGGCGTTCGTGCCCACCAACCGACTCGACCTGTCCAAATACAAGCCCGACTTCGTCTCGCTCTCCTTCTACAAGATGTTCGGCTTCCCCACAGGGCTGGGGGCTCTTCTGATGCGCAACGAGAACATCAACATCCTCAACAAGTTCTACTGGGGCGGAGGCACTGTGTCGATCGCGAGCGACCAGGAGCACTTCTGCGTGTTCCACGTGGGACCGAGGTCGGGGAGTGATCAGTAGGGTCGTCCGTGCAGTCGCTTCGAGGACGGCACGATCAACTTCCTGAGCATCCCCTGTCTGCGGTACGGATTCGACTCGCTGGAGAGTCTGGGCATCGACAACATCAACATGCACGTGTACTCGCTGACGCGCTATCTCTATCTGCAGCTCACTGCGCTGCACCACAGGTAGGGGAGCGCGAGAGGAATGACTGGCAGCAACGGAAGACCGGTGGTGGAGATCTACGGCAAGCACGAGGCGAACAACAAGGATGTGCAGGGAGGCATTCTGTCGATGAATTTGCTGGCGAGCAATGGCTCGTACATCGGGTACTACGACGTCCAGCTCGCCTCGGCTGCTCGGAACATCCATATTCGAACAGGATGCCATTGCAATCCTGGAGCCTGCAGAAAGTACCTCCACGAGTCGGAAGAAATGATTAAGACACTGTCCTTGGAGAAAGACAGCTGCTCCGACGAGCTGGATATGATCAATGGAAAGCCTGTGGGTGGAATTCGCGTTTCTTTGGGGTATCTTACCACTTTCAACGATATCATGGCCTACGTTGATTTTGTTAAGAGTTATATCGATGTGTGATTTGTTTGTTACAAAACAATCCATGGGATCCCAAGGGTCCAATCCGGTCTTCCTATTTATCAGGGAAGATAGTGTGGTGTTCGTCCAGCGTCTCTTTGATTCCTTTCGGTGGCTTCAAGCAGAAAATGGAGATAATGAGATTGATGGAAGTTTTGACATTGGGTCTTTGCACCACCTGGAGTATTTCACAATTGAGCAAGAAGCGATGTACAGCAACAGTGCTGTTGTTTTCAACCTTCCTTGGATGTTACTTCCCGTGTCTTGGGTGGAAGGAGTGATTAAATACTATAATTCTACCGTTTTTTCTGTGGAATCAGCTTCAACAGGTTTTTTGGTGAAGATCAAATCCGGCTCGAGTAACCCTATTGATGGAAAGACGTTGTGGAAAGAATTCCTCCACTCCTGTATGCTCTTATGGCAATCGCAGTATGGCTCACAGTTTTCGACTGTTGTGGCGCTGTTTCCAGATTACTATCCCCAGTCTGGAAGAGAAATTGTTTCATCTTGCTTGCAACCGTGCCAGGTGTGTTGCTACTCCTACAGTCGTTTTCTGTACTCCTCCTCGGAATACGTGGTGTACGTGGAGTTGTCAGAGTCGTTGTTTTACGCGTGTCTCGTAAATGTAGGTACTTCGGAAACATTGCAGTACCTCGTTCTTCCTCTTTCTAGTTTGGATCCGCTGCATCTCTTGACGAATGCACTTCTGGATGCCTTTCAACCCTGCCAATCTACTATTCCAGAAAACGAACTGATTTCTGCATATCGATCGATTCGTCTCCAGCTGCGCCACCAGATGCATTCTTACGGTGATTTTTTCCGACTGCTCAATCACTCGGATCCGGGTCAGGATACGGCCTGTTTCACGGTGTTTCTCCGTTCTCCGCATTATACGCGACAGTCTGTTCAAGTGCACTATCAACTGATAGAATCCTGTCTGAAGGATTCTACTTCGTTCATGAAGAATCTCAGCCAGACGGCTCAGTCGGTGTCCTCGTGGTTTGCATCGCTGGGAAGCGAGTATCCTGTTATTCTAGACGGATTGTACTCTTCTCTTCCGTTTGTTCGTCACTTTTTTCAGAGCTCTCCTTTCACTTTTCCTTCTTTTGTTTCACGTGTCACCGATCAAGTCAATACTCTTCAGCCCTCTCTCTGTAATGACTATGCCTTTTTAGATCATGCTTTGAGCATAGCAATCCAAGATGGATTTGCTATGATGATTCTTTCAGAAGGAATTCCTCTTCCCGCACAAACCACTTCCACACTTTTCTTGTCATTGAATGAACACAAGACGCCCTCCATTCGATTGCTACGGGGAGACTCATTTCGAGTGGAAGATCTTGTACCTGTGATTGTCATTCCTATGGAATTTACACCTGTCCAGCTTGCAACGGGAGGTGTTGAAGTGCGTTGCAACCTCTTGATCGATAAGAAATGCAACTTAGTCCTGAAGTTAATCGATAGTTTCAACCACCAGAAATCGGTTCAAATTTCGTCGGACTATTTTTTCGCTTCATTAGAGAATACTCGAAGCGATTCGGAACCATTCCACCGACCTCTCTGCAGTCGCTTCACTTCGTATTATCAAGGAGAGATGAAAAATGGAAAGGCACATGGTTTGGGAAGACTCTTCGATCACCGCAATCAGTTGAAATATGAGGGGTTTTGGGAAGATGGTCAGTTTTCTGGAAAAGGGAGTTACTATTTCCAGGATGGAAGAACCTACGAGGGATCATTTCGAGAGAATTGCATGGACGGATTTGGTGTTTTGTACGACCGTCAAGGCATCGTTGTTAAAAAGTCGTTCTTTAGCAAGACGAGGATTGAAGAGTCAGAGAGCAGTTGCATTATACCTTATGAGCCATTAGAGGAGTACATCGCTCCTTCTGCAGTGGAAGCTCCTGCAAAATCAGCTGGGTTCCACTATGAAGGAGAGCGAATTGGTGGAATTCCCTGTGGTCAGGGCGTGCTGACTGACGAAAAACAGGGGATCCTCTATGAGGGGAGTTTTCGAAATGGTCTTTTCGATGGCTCAGGGAAAACGTTTTACCCTTCAGGGCAGATCCAAAGCAGTGGGACGTTCGTTCGTGGTAAATTGGAGGGAGATGGAAGTGTGTTTTCTCCTTCGGGGAATCTTGTGATTGAAGGATCGTTTCATGAAGGATTAATGCATGGTTCTTGTAAGTGTTTTGAAGACAGCGAGGAACGAGTCCTCGTATTTGAGGGCTTTTATCTAAAGGGTCGAAAAGAAGGGCTAGGAACGGAATATGCCCATGACGGATCGATCGTATATCAGGGCTACTACTATCATGGAAACCCCTGGAATTTTGGGATTCTGTTCTCGTTTGCTCTGCACTCACCTACAATAAAAGTAACAACGCTGAAGGAACAGTCAGGTCGCTGCTTTTTTGGGAGAAAAACAGTGATTGTGGCGATGAATGGAATGGCGGTGATGCAGTTGATGAAGTGTCTGAAGAACCATCCAAAGTGTGTTGTTTCCTATCTGCAGCTTCAAAGTGAGCGATTGACTATGGTCTGATGTAGATGACGTGGCTGCTTCACTTACCCAGGAGTACGTAGAGCCGTTTTTCTCTCTCGTTGCGCAATGTCCACTTCTCGAAACTCTCGTTCTTTCAGACCCTTCCATTCAGTGTATTTCGGTCCCGCCTTCTTTTCGATCTCTCCGTTCTCTACTGTTTGAGAGTTTGTGTTTGAAGGAGCTTCGATTCAGATCTTTCCGCACTCACGTCGATCACTCTTCAGTCGCGAAGTCTTCCTAAGTTGGACGATTTCGTTATCTCCAGTCTTCCTCTTCTCCAGTCGCTTCTCGTAGAATCATGCTGCGGGACACAGGAGAACAGAAAGTACGTGACAGGCGATCCAAGCGAGGTTCCCACTCGATCGAGATTGGTCAACAAGCGATTTGTCCTCTCCAGTAGGAATACACGCTCGGTTTGACGAGAGACCTTCCGAAGCTGCACGTAGTTACAATCGAGATGCTCTCTTTCGTGGACGTCATCACCTTCCAGATTCTAAGTATTCCATTTCGAGCCATTTTTGATAGACACACCGTCGCTAAAGAAGCTTTCGATCGGGAGTGAGACACAGACCTCGTTCTGCTTTCTGAACTCATCAGGTCTGGCTTTGTCCGATCTACCTGCACTCGAAGAAATCGACATCGGACAAGGTTGTTTCACCTATTCAGACTCGCTTTGTTTGCGCTCTCTTCCTGCTCTCAAGCGATTCATCTCAGGGAGAGACTCCTTTTTCTACATCACTTCGTTGATAATTACAGGTAAGGGAGTGCTGATGGATCGTGAAGTAGATGTACCTCAACTAGCGAACTGCGTGCTTGACCCATCCAGTCTGAATTACTTGCGCTCCAAAAAGATCGACAGTTCCATCACTGTATGAACTGTTTGTTGAGAAAAAGGGCCTACACGGGAATCGAACCCGTGACCTCTCGCACCCTAAGCGAGAATCATACCACTAGACCAGCAGGCCTCTGTCTAAAACTCTTCATCTGTCCATATGTAGACTGCAAGAGAGATATAGGTTCATAAAGAATTGAGAGTAGAATGGAATACTCTTGTGGACTACACATTTGCTGCTCCATTCTATTGATATCTGTGGTTTTTGCAAAAACCTATTATGAGGTGGGATAGACGATGTTGGATGACTTGTAGATTCTCGGAGTGAGCCCGTTTGCAGAACAACGAGAAATAAAGAAAGCCTACTATAAAGTGGGTATTCGCTACTCTGTGTGAAGTAGTTGTCCCTTACACTCCACCCAGATAAAATACGTAATCCGACAGATGAGGATATAAGTCGATTTATGGAAGTGGGCGAGAGAGTCGCTAACTCACTTGCAGATTGTCAAGGCATATGAAGTACTCTCTGATCCTGAGAGGAAGCGGATCTACGACTTAAGTGGGGGAGAAGTGAGAATGTGGGTTCAGGTTTACTGCTAGACAGACAGTGAAATAGAGCAGCTGAACCAGTACACAGACCAACCGTTTACTTTTCGGTCATTTTCCCCAGTAGGTTTTGGTGTCATTTGTGAGCACAGTACTATCGATTTGAAGCATCGTTCACACCTCGATTTCTTGCGCGCGCTCCTGCCATCACGTTGTCCTATCCTGTGTCTCTCGAGACTCTGTACGAGGGAATAGCGGGAAAACGAGTCTACTTCAACCGCACGATGATCTGCACGCGCTGCAACGGAACAGGAGCTGATGCTATGGAACATGTCCACTTCTGTCCTTTCTGCAACGGAACGGGACTTCGCCACTACGTTTCCCTCTCGCCTCAGCAGAGCGGGTTTTCCTATCAGTCAGTGTGCTCGGTGTGTAGAGGAAGTGGCTTTAAGCACGATGCCGGATCGTCGTGTTTCTCCTGCCGAGGAAGCGGTGTAATGTTTTTGCTTGTTGTTAATGGTAGTTGCGTGTAGTGGAAGATTTTGTTGAATTAAACGTGAAAAAAGGAATTCGTTCTGATTACGTTGCCCAGTTCCGCGGAGTCGTAGATGGATTGCTGACATATTAACTAGGGAAACGAGCAGTTTCTACGAAGACGAGGAGATGTGATGGTGAAGCTGAAGATTTTGAAGGATCCCTTATTTTACGCGGATAGATATGTGGCTATTTTTCATTTCTCCGATCGTAGAACCTCCACACAAACATCACGATTTCTGTGGTTGAAGCCTTTGTTGGGTTTGTCCGAACACTTCGGCTGCCGTCTGGAGAGAAATTCGTGTTTTCCAAATCAGATCGAAGTTATGATGGTTGGCGGGAAAAGAGAGAGTGAAAAATAGGCCAAATTTTTCCTATCAACGGCAAAGGAATCCCAGTAGGCGAGACTGGAATTAATGGGTCGTTGCACGTACACATTTATGTGTTCTATCCGCTGCTGATAACACATCATGAGCGAGAGCAATTGCAGCAGCTCCAAGCTTCGGTAGAAGATGCACTTCTTTTCATTCGCTATCACTCTTCCCTCCTTCTCCAGTCGATTCAACAAGAGAGTGACTACGAGTGGTCGATAGATGAGTTTCTTTATAGCAACGAATGCTCTCTGCATTTTGTTTGCAATATTAGTCTATTTACATTAACGGAATATTGGTACCCTGTTTCGAACAAACAAACAATGCAAGAGCAATATTACGAAGGTGATGATGATTTTCCACCTCCTCATTTACATCGTCGTCTATGTCTTCCAATTCATCCTCATCTGAGTCACTCATCATCAAATTTCCTCGGTCTAGCCGAAGAGCACGATTTCCACCGTCTATTTTCCTATTCGCACTATCGATATCTAGATTATCCTCATCGAGACCGTCGATATCCCCATCAATATCATCTGCCGCCAAATCATTTTCTGCGTCATCTGCGTTCTTCCGAATAATACCACAGTTTGTAATGGTTACAACAGCAGTGGGAGAGCCCTCTTGGGTTCCACAAGCCTCGATCGCCGAAACCACCTCCATTCCTTCCACCACCATTCCGAAAGCCACGTGGTGGCCATCGAGCCACGGAGTTTTGGTCTAGACTAAAGAAAGAGATGCATCACTTACAACCGTGATGAAAAACTGGGATTCGTTCGTATCTCTGCCAGAATTCGCCATAGAGAGAATTCCAGGACGATCATGCTTTATCGCAAATGTCTCGTCCTCAAAAGGACATCCGAATATACTTTCTCCACCCCTTCCATCTCCTCGTGTGATATCGCCACCCTGAATCATGAAACCAGGGATGATACGGTGAAAAACAGAATTTTTATAGTAAAGTGGTTTCCCCTTTTTTCCAACTCCATACTCTCCAGTACATAGGCTCAGGAAGTTGCGTACAGTGAGGGGAGCAACTTCTCCAAATCTACGTCGAAAATAAAACTTTCAACTTACAATCCAAAAACTATCCGGCCAATAGGCTTATCATCGATCGAAATATCAAAAAAGGCATAGTCTGTAACTTCTGCTGCCTAACGATTATAGCCTTCAAATATGTATTACGCAGCTAATGCAGAAGAAAACAGATGCAACTAATAGTAACAACTTCTTCATACAACGTATAAATGACAAAAAAAATCGTCCAATAATCTGCTGTATTTAGAAAACATGTTATATACCATAGTTTGTAAGTGTTTCTGTCAGCCATTCCATTCCATGGAACTGAGCTTTCTGTTTAACGATAGAAAGTACTTCCTGCACATCCTTCGCTTGCATCTCCTTATTGATCCACTTGCCACTACATTTGCAGTAAATGTCCATATTGCTCCGCTGAATTTGCTGGCAATTCTTACAGCACAGATCCTGTGTAATGTAAGAGTATATCATCTGATTGCACATCTCGACCAGTGCCATTTCAATAGCGAGCATATCGTAAGGACTATCGCACTCTCGACACCTCCACGGATGCACTTTCGCCTAGCTGTCAACATCATGTCAATGACTTACACTTTCCTGCAATTCGGGGTCACTGCAAATATCCAAGTCACAAGTGTAATTGCAGTATGGGCAGACAACCGCGGGGATCACAAACGAGTTGAAAGGATCGACAAACTGCGCCTCCTGCGCGAATTCTTTAATTTTCAAGTTCCGCAAAAGCTGACGACGAATGATCACCGATTCTTGCTCCACTGTTTTGTCCAAACTCAGCACTTTACACACCAGTTTCACCAGCTCTAATATAGGACTTGTCACGTGATACAGTTCTGTCAATTCCCGCGGGAATGACTTCAATTCCTCAACATTCATCGCATTGAATTCAGAAATCTACATCAAAAAATCAGTCTGATTTTTACCATTCGGATTAAATCAGGGTGAATCACAGTACGAACCAAATTTCGCACAAATTCACTTTCTTTTATATAAATATCCTCATTTCGCAATGTAGCTCCTTCTTTCTCCTCTATCAGTTTACTGCGATTTTCAACTGGTCTTTGAAGAAAAGCGACCACAACATCTTCGAAATAATGTCGTAGTGTTTCTGGCAAGAACATCGCTAATGACCACCTTTCCACAATTTCCTCCTAATGCTGGAATTCCGGAAATCGAAACCTACTTTAGTAGCGTTTGGTTGCTGAGCCAAATCCTGGCTCCAGATTCGAAATCCCTCGAAGTTATTGGGATTCAACCAGAGGAGAGAAGCAAAGACGTTTTCTGGAGTCAATGAAACTAATTGAAAAGCCTCTTTGGTACTCAATGTATCCAGAATGAATCTTCCTGTTAGTAGGAAAGCAAGAACCTACGTAATGGTTTGTTGGCTGTCTGGGAGAGTATAACGCCTTGTTCCAACAACTAATCGGTTGACATCCGCATAGATCACATGCAAGCCAAAACGACGTAACTCTTGACACATCTTGTGGTTATGTTCTATTGATTGACTTACCGAATTAAGAACTATTCTCGTCATCCTATGAACAACACGTAGAAGAAGAGGGTGATAACATAAAGCCTGCTTGCATAGCAGCCATCGATACACGTGCATCAAGCAAAAGTTGGCAATTGCATTGTGACCATTCACAACATCTTGTAAAAGTCCCGCAGTTAGGACACGAAGAACCTCAAATACTCGCCCACATCGGTCATCTGCACTCACGATATCTCCCGCCAAACTTGACTGAAACTGATCACACTGCCGAATTGCATTTAACACAAGATTATTCACACTTATATCATAACTGTAATCACGGAACATGCCACTTTCGTTTACTGCAGGAATCTGAGACATCGTGTCTACACTTACATCTAAACTATTTCATTACCTATTGTACGAGTCGATGTTCCACCAAAATCGGGAGATTCCCGTGGTGAACACCACAGTACACATTTGTTGGCAATCAATAGGCGAGCGAAGAGAACATCGTTCATCTGCATTCCCACATCACTTGACACATTTCCTGCTGGAATTCGTGCATAACGAGCAGCTTGTAAACGATCTTCAAAATTAGTGAAGGACTCTACGAACGAAGAGATTGCCTTTCCTGCCACCTCTCGACGCCATGTCAGATCATTCACATGTCTTTCCTGATAACTCGGGGTTTCACTTACAAGAGGAAACTCAGCAAGTGCCCGAATCCAAGACCTCAGTTCTGCAGAAGAGAAAGAGGAATGCAGATGCACAAATGTTATGGGATGAGAAGACGACAGATAGTTTTCCAGATAGCGGTTGATAGCAGTAACAGCATCATTGAATGATGTAGCCATCTGAGACGTGATAGAAGTTTTATCGATCAAGTTAGCAGGAAACTCTTTTAGCAGTAATGATCGGAACGGGATTCGATCAACCATCTGCATTCCTGCAGAATTCTGCTCAACAAAGAAAGCCTCAAACCTGGAATTCCTAAAATCTGTTGGAGCTTCTTGATTCGTTTCAAGCAATCTAAAAAGAGCCCATAGACCGCGGTTTTTATCCAGAGTATTCGCATAAAAAAAGATTCGAGAAAACCTTGCTGTTTCACCTCTATAAATCACTGAATCAGATGAAACTTACGTGAGATATGGCGCATCATCAGTGGTAAGTGAAGTAAACTGGGTCAAATCGAGGGGGTCACGTCCCAAATTTACTGCATGCTTCAAAATTCCAGTGGTTTGAGTCATTGTAGGAAGAGCCACTCGGCATACACAGCCTATTTGTAATAATGTCCAGAAATCTAGGGGAATTTGAGTATTGTAGATTCCCAAAATCGGATAAATTAATGATAATCGTTGGAATTCCTCCAACGTGCGTTTCATTTCCTTTTCACTCACCTGCAGTTCATAAATATATCCTCCATTTCGATCGGCCTCTAATGGAAGAGTATACTGGACTGCAGTTAGTCGTGTATCTTCCAAAGGCGTTGCACAGTGGATATAAATTACGTGATTCACCTGAATGCGAAGTCGTTGCAACTGTCCCGCAGGATTTAACACCCAAATCAATACATCTTCATTTCCTGCAGAGTGAATCACCTCAAGGATTTGATAATACCCACGAGAACTGTGAGAGACTGGAGTCATAGAATCAACCCGATTTTCAGAATTCCATAATTCAGACCATTGACGCTTCCTCTGCTCCAGCCAGATAGGGAAATCAGATGATCGTTTCACTGACTCACGAGGTCTATCTGATTCCACGGGAGTTTCAGGTGTCTTTGTTATTTCTGACTCTTGTGGTTCCTCCTCTTTACGAGGTTCAATAGTTTGTGTTACCCTAGTGGTTGCAGGCGTGATTTTTGAAACAGTAAAGAATCCACTGATTTTGCTCTGGTTCACAGAAGACCGATTTCGTTGCATCAATCGGTTCAACCAATCAGGTGGCTTCACACGCTCTACAGGATTGTCGATATTCTGAATTCCTGCGGGGATAGTGATGATCTTTCGCACAGTAGTTGAGAAGCGGTCGATGTAGTAATCCCAGTCGATGAAGTTACGAATATCAAAATCCGTAATTGACGAGTCATGCGACCATTTTCTCAAAAAATAGTTCCGAATTTTGGGTTCTGTATTGAATATAGGTGTTGGAATGGCTCGTTCTGTTACTGGTTGTCCATGAGGAAAGCGCGAAATAATCATCTGACTCGTAGTACCTGCAGACTACACTAAAGACTTCACTTTATACTCACCTGAATCATTTCGTTTCCGAGAAACTCAGCTAATCGCCGTGCTGTAGTGATTCCTGTGGATTTCTGATGCCCATATTCATCAATTTGTTTTGACATTGACTTTGATTCTGAAATCAAATCTAGTAATTCGCTATCTTCGATTCCTTCTCCCTATAATCAAAAGTAGCAACCATTTTTACTTTATGATACAATACATCTAACCAATAATTAGCTATTTTTGCCACTTCTGCATAGCATTCTTTGAGATTTGTTCCCAGTAAGAAACGTTCAAACACTTGAGTCTGGAATATCTTAATGATCTGCAATTCTCCACGGCGTTTCATTTCGAATCCCTTCAACTCAGCCATCGATCCATCTAGATTAAACACAGCATATCGCTTCTTCAGCAATCTCCCTTCTTCAGTAGAAGCAGGTAATACCATAGCTCTATAGGGACCATCAAGTTCAAAAAAGATTGAATTCTCAGATCTTGTATTGAAGATATGGTGAACAGAATCCACTTCTGTTTGGTATTGATAATTTGTGTATAGACGATGTACTTGGTAGTTCAGCATCACGCACGGATAGGCCATAGGATACGTTTTGCCATCACGCGTTCGCCACTGAAATTGTTGCGGAAAACTATGAGGCAGAACACACCAGATACCATCTGTATCCAATTCTAATGGACGACCCACTCTTTCTACCAATTGACGAGCTCCCTATATGTCACAAGACTCATTCATCTACTGTAATGATGGTTCCACCGAGATGGGTCGTCACTCCTGCCATTTGAATCGATCGCCAGCGTGCTCCCTTTCGCATAACATAACCATAGAAAGAATTCAGGATACACTTGTGTGCTAACTGAAGAGAATCGTACAGAAGAACCAGAGACTTCGCCTCGGCAATCTTCACAGGGTTTTGTTAAGAATACTCTTCCCAAAAACTTAAGGATATGTCTCCCGTTTCTCTCGCAGCACTCACTTTCTTTGCAGCAAGTTTTGTTAATTTCTTGTATCTACTAACGAAACTATTACCTATCCTACTCATATCGCCTATCTCTGAATGCCTTAACAGTATTGACGTAAAAAGGATGCTCTCTCTGACAGATCCATGCTTCCCTCATTTCCACTTTTGTTTCTTTCTGCTTCCCATATACTGTACGGCAATAATCCTTTACTCGGCGTTTCAACTCTGCAGGAAACATCTCACTATTAGAAGGATGATCCACTCGATATTGGCTTTGCACATGATCAAATTCCTGGCGTTTCAATGGATATATCTCACCTCGCCATCGCCAAGTCATGGCTCGCATACAGTTCGACTCATTTTGGTTATAAGGGCAACTTGCGCATCGTTCCCTACATGTGATCGCAGAAGGCGCCAGTCGATTGGAGAGGATAATGTTTGGATACATTGCCCCTACATCCAGGTGGTAAATGACAGGCGTTTCACGACGAGTAGGTCGATCTCGAAGCAACTCCAACATGTAGATAATTTGTTGTCTGACTTCGTTATAGTTGGTTACTTGGTATCGCCGAAGCTATGAATGAAATAGTGAAAGGGAAAATACTCCATTTTCCATCTCGATACTAAAAGTAAGCATCTGGTCAATCACTCCAATCAATTCCTCGAAAGCAGTGGAATCTAACTGAAAGTCGGTGGGTATATCGTTTCGGTAAACTCCACTCTCCAAACACTCCACAGTAGCTCCAATATATGAATCCGATTCAATCACATGACCATTATAGAAACGTAGAGGAGCGTCGATTTGTTTGTTTGGACAAATAATGCCATTCGAGTAAGCTTCTACCATAAGAAGCATTTCACACAGAGTTCCAGAACCTTTACGAAGCACATCTTCCGCATTGAGAGGAAGAACAGTACACAGAGAATAAATGAATAGATGCACATACTTCATATAGAGATAATATGTTGATACTGCATCAGATACTGAATAAGATGCCATGTAGAAAGGGTCTTCTACTGCAAAACGAAGCATATCCTCTGCATTGATTTCAATAGGATTATATCCGAGCTTAGCCTTTGTTACTGATTTTAAGCCTTGGGAACCGTGTGGTAAATAGCTATCTCGCTTTACCCATGCAAAGGCATCTAGATGCACACTACAACGGCCGCGGAATTCACCGTTCACTTCATGCAGACCAAGCTCGTCTTGGAGCGAAATGTTGTACACCTGAGAACGATCGCGAATGAACGGCCAATCGAAAAAATCTCCATTAAAAGTGACAAAAATAGTAGGCTTTTCTTGCTACGAAATGAAGATGGAAAAGTGAAACATACACTGATAATAGAATAAAAACGACGAAGCAGTGCCTCTTCAGTAGGTTCGTTGTACACATGGAAAGGTCCCTTGTAATCTGGATGGGGTGTAAATCTAGTGTAAACGTACACTCAAAAACATACTCAAAGTCATCGATATCTTTACTCACGATCTCGCGGTTGATTAGCAAGATTCCTTGACCATCGATCATGATAGATATCATGTATATTGCATCTTTCGATGCATCAGGGAATTTCAAAGGTGCCTTGCTCGTCTCGATATCAAAAGCAAACACCTTTGGGTTTGAAGGCGTTAGAATGTGCTCCTGACGGTGGAGATGGATCAGGTTGTTTTCAGATGACACCTCATACCAGCAACCCACACGGATGTTCAGATCAATGCAAACACGCGTCAGATAGGGAACGTCGTATTCGCGCATGTCGGTTATGAACATGCAAGGATCATCAGGAGAGGTGGACTCGTCCTCTTCCTCCATTGCTAGGTCAAATGGGTGATTTATTCCTACTCAACTCGTCAGGATTGTGCTTCTTCACATACTCCTGAATTTCTGAGCGGACTTCGATCAGCTCACTCACGTTATGGAACAGGAGCTGGATATACGAGGACTTCCTACAACTCAGAAAAAGGAACTGTGGTTACTCTCCGACTATATGCTCAATCTTATCTAGATCTAGCTTTTCTGTAACCAACACTTCAGACAACTGCTGTCGATACTTTTTCTCCAAAAACGCAGCAACTAGTTTTTCTCGATTTTTGCGTGTTGCGATATAAAAGTAGGGACTACACTCAAGTTTTAAATATAATCAAAACCGGTAGACAATTGTTGACTTGAAAAGATTACCATTTTGCTCAATAAAGAAACACTCTAATCCCGCTTGGTCAGGAGATCCCACCTTGGACACAGTCGTATTCACCAGGTTTAAAAGCCAGCCCAATCGCTTCGGACCGGACTTAAAAGACTCATAACCAAATCCTATGCAAATCAACAAATGTAGAACAAAGCATACGTTGATCAATCGCATCATTTTTCGCCTTCAACTCATTTCTTCCTCCACGGAATTCGGAGATGCTCGATTTGAACATATCCTCGATGTCTGACCCAGAAACATCAATATCTGTGTCACTATCCATTCCGATGAAAGATTTGATAACTGAATTGACTGACTCTCAGGGGTTTTAAAGCAAGGGGTGTGTATTATCTAGTGAAATGTTTTGCAAGAGAGGTGAGGATGATGAGTATATTCCACAATCAAACTACCTTTTAGATGTAACTATAGCTTGTCTCACATAGTCTCCTATCTATATTTTTCAAATGGTTCAAAATGTAAAGTCATACTGATCAACTCCTTGGTGTTGGTCAAACTGGCACTTTAACAAACATGCTCATACATTAAAATACTCATACAGCTCCTTCCCCACATGATCCACATAGTACGTCATTGTTTTCACCTTGGAGGTATACTCGGTAAACGTAATAGCAAACTGATGTGGCGCAAACTCTTGTAACTTACCCAGTACATGAAGCCACTCATCTCCCACTCCAGCCCCAGCAAACACATTCAGATTCTTCTTCAGAATAAACCCAGTACCGAACTTCTTCACCAGCGTTTCAGCATTCTCCTCGATTACACGATAAGTCAGCTTGCCGACAAAAGGGTGTTGTTAAGACCTCTCACTCGTTCCGAAGGATATATTTCGATTGAAGTTTGCCAGCAAATACATGATGTTCTGTGTCTGCAATTCGCTCTGATCCCACGTGACGAACTTAACCAGGAAGGCGAGGATGACATCGTTCTCGACAAGACTCAGCGGTGTAATCACGTTCTGGTTGCCATTTGCAAACACTCGATTCACCACACGGCTGACTTCGTTGAGGTAATTGTCTGCTGTGATCGACTGCTGAATCCATCGCAAAGCAACCAATTCCTGGAAGTCAGAAGGAACCTCACTACAGGAAAATAAGGAAGAAAAGCATACTCCAAAGAATCGATTGATTTGCCCTCGAATCGAGTGTCAATAAAATCCTCGATTCCTTTATCATGAATTGTCAGCAAAAACAACAGAATGTTCTTCCCCGAAAAACGGTCTAGGGAAGATCGTTCTTCCCATGATCCCAACAGTAATGAGTCGCGTAGGTGACTCAGTGCCTCAACCATCCACTGATGCAAACGAGGAAGCATCGAAGGAGTATTGCGAAGAGCGATGCGAAGATCCTGCAAAATAGAGAGCAACTGGGTAAGGATGGTAGGAGGATAGTATTGACAAGAATCATAGTATCTTATAACATGTGATAAAAAGGGGAGAAAAGTGGAAACAGATTCTTCACCATTTCGTAACAAATAAAAGCGACTGCGTAACTCGCTTACAATTGCATCTGTCGAGAGATACTCCAATGGAATGGAAGAGATGAGCTCTGAAGATGACTGTTTAAGAATAGCGGGAATCGTAGGAGACACACGAAGCAGGACAGAAGTGATGTTATCAGGCAAGTAAACCTCCTTCGTAGCAGTCATAAGATACACGGATATGGATCCTTTCAATTCAGAATGATCATACAAGTCCAAAACAAGAGGTATCGAAAAACGAGAAAAAGATTTCATCCCTTCCTTCCAACCTACTTCATTCTGAATAAATTCAAAACGTTTCTAAAGTATATAATCAAATAAGGTATACCTGCATAAGAATTACTTTGTGTGGAGATGTATGCACTATCTGAACCAAAGGAAGTCCTGGTTGATGGATCCATGTCGCAAGAAATCGCTCCATATCTAGAGGAACTTGCTTTCGATACGGAGAGAAGAACCGAACAACCTCTTCTTCAAACTCACGGCTAGAACAGTCCCTGTATTTATATTTTTGGATAAACTGGTTTATGAAAGTTTCGAATGTCTTCGCATCTCCTGTCTTCGTAAAGATCTCTTCGATAGCTGCAAGAATCAACGCACTCTACAGATAACCATGTCTAGACAAGTTCACCTTCGTGTATGAGACAGCAGAAAAGCTGTTCACTGCATCCTGAGCTGAAAGAGATGACGGCTTGATAGGTATGGAATAACTGTACACGTCGTAATTATAGTATTCCACCACATCAGTGGAGTAGAAGAAGTCCACTGCATGCAACGTAGGATATGCCTGCTCCACACATCGATATCCCATCAGTGTGGCAAGGCCTTCCTGCAAGTACACATCACTCCAATCGTGCGCAGTGACAAGATTTCCGAACCACTGGTGTGCTATCTCATGGCTCAGCACGTACGCCACACGTCGTTTCTGGTCATCGCTTGCTCCCTCCCCAACAATGACATATTCCCCGCGAATCGTGATAAGGCCAAAATTCTCCATGGCGGCCGCAGCAAAGTTGGGAGCAAGAATGATCTGTAGATGCGGCAATGGATACGGCTCCACGATGAAAGAGTGGAAATAGTGGAACACATGGACCGAGGCGTTGAGAGCGAATTCAAAATCGCGGGAATTCATCCCTACAGATTAGCTGCGAGAGTAGTGGGGACAGCGAGGGAAGTGGAGAGAAATGTCTGTGTAGGGGATCTGAGAAGAATAGAGTGACTGGTAGGGACCGATGGCCAGAGCGAGGAGATAGGCCGACATCAAGGGGGTAGGAGCAAAGGTAGTGCTCTGATAGGCCAGGAGATGTCCTTGGCGAGACTGCAGAGTAAAGGGAGTTGATGATTGGATGGGTGTGTTGAAGAAGAGGGAAAAGTTGGAGGGAGAAACGATCGTCAGCTCGAAGACCAGCTTTATGTTGGGCTCGTCGAAAGTAGGGAGGAAGGTGCGAGCGTAGTTCGGCTCGAATTGGGTAAGAACGAAGGGATATCCATTGGAGTAACTTAGATAGCAACCCATCAGATCTTTGCGCACTAGAGAAGCGTAGTAAATCTGGAGAGTGTAATGGCCAGGAGAGAGCGGAGAAAGCAGACGGATAACGACATCTTGCTCTTCTAGGTATTACCGAAACAAAATACAGATATTACTCTCTCGCACATCGTAGCCGCGAATTGGAATATTATCTCCACTCCCAGACACAACAATCACTGAAAACACTTCCCACACCATATCTGCAGCACTAACCAAAATAAAATCCACTTTCTCAGTGATTTCTACATAGAGTGATGCACTACCCTCGATTAACTCGTCTTCCAGATTGATCGTAATGTTTGCAGTTTCTCGGATGGGTCTGACTCCATTCTGGAGTGATGCATACTATAGACTAGATACAACTGAAGGGCAAACACACTTTTTCAACAATGGGTTCTGAAACATAATTTGAATACAAAAAATAGCACGCAATTATCGCACTGATGACAGGGATAATATAGGATATGCTATCTTGTACACGCATAGAGATTAAATGGGAGTTTCACTTGAAGGTAAGAACAGATTTATGCTAGCAGTACAATTCCGAAACCTTCAACGAATTGTTACTCCACTATTCGCACGATTTTGGATGTCTTCTAGCCCTTCGAGTCTTACAGGTACTGCGAGTACTGCTAGTACCGCAAGTCAAAATCTGAGACCAGTCTTCTCAAAGGAAGAAAAGTATTTTTGTGGATTATCTGATCACCCAGAATTGAATATGCAAAAGGGAAAAAGAAAAAGAAATCAAGAGAGTTACAGTCGGTATTCGTGTTATTTTCCAACGTAGGCGAAAGAGCAGACAAGCTTTTGCACAGCAGCGAGATTTTGAACTATCGCAACTGTCTGAGGAAGAAAGGCAAGCATGGAGAGATCGCAGAATAGCGTCAGGTTCCTTTCTGTCGTTTCATTCAAGCATAGAGGAGGCAGAACAACAAGCACTCCTTGATGCTGTCAAAAATGGTCAAAAAGTAGTGGTCGATGTGGGTTATCAAGAAACCATGTCCGATTTAGTGGGTTGTTATCCTATGGTTCTATTTAGGAACGAACCAGTCTAATAAAGCAGCTCTGTTATTCACATAATGCAAATAAAAAAGGAGTCAAGCATATCTCCCTCCATATTTGTGGAATCATATCCTTCCTTTTTCCATCTACCTCCTTCATTCTAGTCTCCAAACACAAATACACTTTTGAAAAATGTAGGTGCGGACCACTGGGAAGCGACATTTCACGATGACCCAATGTTTGGTCTCCTTCTCATTCTAAAGACTAGCGAACGTGTTTTCCCTGCATCAGATCTCGTTTACCTCTCGCCCGACGCTTCGGAGCCTCTCCTGGAGCTAGACTCCACAAAGGCGTATGTGATCGGCGGACTGGTCGATCGAACGATCAACAAGGTGAATCCCGAATTTCCCTCCAATGTAGAATCAAAGTGCCATCAGAGCCTCGGAATTGGGTGTGCCGACATACCGACTTCCCATCAGAGAGTTCTGTCCCGATTGCCGGAAGCCTAGTTTGCTGTTTGTGCCGTGTTTGACGTAGTTTTAAACATTAACTCGGTCGTGGAAATCTTGGTGAGAATTGTCTCGGGAGAGACGTGGGAGAGCAGTCTGCGTGAAGCTATTCCTTCTCGCAAGATCCGATCTGCTGCTGAGTTGCGAGATGAGTTTAATTACAGAAATGTCCGCACCGAACACCAGTTGTACGAGATCCCAACAAACAAGCTACCGCAATTCGATTTTCGGAACATTTTGACACGTTGCTGTGTGAAAATGGGAAAGAAGCTCGAATGGGTCAACGAAGAGCATGATGTGAAGAAGACGAAGCAACACAGATTTACAACGCGAGTAGTGATCGATGGAGAAGTGGTCGGAGTGGGAGAGGGCAGTAGCATCAAAATCGCTGCCTCGTACGCAGCATGGAAAGGGCTTGAGTGGATTGGAGTGTATCGGGAGGAAGTGTCTGAGATTGTGAAGGAATGATCGTTTTTTCTTATTTGTTGACAACCGCGATTTTGAGCATTTTGTGGGGGAAGGTACTGCACTAGTCATCCCTTAAACAACCTTTTCGCAAGGAATCGTAACTCTCCATACAGCTAAGCTCGCGAAAAGGACCAAGATGGAAAGAATAGCAAAAGACTTGAAAACTGCTCTAGAAGTCATCTTTCTAAATACTGGAGGTATATATTTTTGTGAGTACTCAGTATTTAGGAAACCAGAATTTAGCCCTTCAGTGGGTTCAAGATTTCCAGAGTTCAAGTAATGCAATCGAAGCGACACTTTATTTATTGAATTCTGAGAACTTAAATGACGTAATTCTGTTTGGAACACTGAAAGTGTTGGTGGAACGATTTCACCATAGTTGGAACCAAATAATATCCTTAATGGCACGATTCACTGTTCTCCTTAATATGAACAGTGCAGAGCAAATGCAGTCAATGTACGAGGCGATGCTGTCTCTATTAATTCGAAACCATTCTCTTCCTCAACATGTGATGGATTCTGTCATTGATCTGATTTCCTCTCTCATCATCGTCTATCCTTCTTCAGACTCTCTTTTTTTAGGTAACTGTGCTTTATTCTGTAAACAGAAGAAAATATATACTCTCTCTGCGAGACACAGAAACTAGACGCATCGATCTTTTTGCAAGTGACGTCATGTCTCCCTCTCTCTTGTCGCAAACTTTTCAACTACTTTAGTATCGTTTCCTCCTTCCCCTCTATCTTAGCCTCTGTCTCTCAGTCAGCTTTCGACGCTCGTTGGCAACCTCTCAAATCGTACAGTTTGCAAGGCAGCGAAACAATTCTTTCATCGATCTCGTTAAGTGATCTTGTCCATAACGAGATTGTGGTCACGTGTCTATCGCAACTGGTATCGAATTGGTACTTGTTTGGCTTCGATGATGGCATGGGATTCGGCGATGATTCGTTCTTCGAAGAGCACATTTCCACACTTTCTGTGTCAACCAAGAAGTTGTTTTTCTATATTTTTGTGATGTAGTCTTCGTATTCCTCTTTCCTCCCTCCCTTCTCTCCCTCTTTTTTCCCTCCTTCTCTCAGCCCACCACTCTCTTCTCGCTTTCCCTACTCTCTCTCCCTCTCTGCTCTCTACTCTTTCGGCTCTCTCGGCTCTCCTCTCCCTTCCCTCTCCCTCGCTTCCCACCCTTTCTTCCCACCATCTGCACGCCTTGGATCTCATCGCCCAGGCAGTGATGGCTGTATGATTTCTCTTCTCCTCCTCAGTAGACTGCAAGTGTTCCTGCCATCTCGCAAGATGATTCTCTACGTTCCCTCCTTCTGGAAGCCCTGCATCTTCTCATAGCCAACCATTTGCATTGCATGTTGCAGCTGTCCAATCAGGTTGCTTCCCTCCTTCTCCAGATCCTTTCTCCTGGGCTTCCTTATTCACATGCCACTCTTGTTGTCGATGCATTCAATGCGTTTTTCTCGCAAGCCGCAGTGGTCCAGCACTTATCGCAAGACGTAATTCCTGCAGTTCTTCACACTCTCATTGAGCGCTGTGCTCTACCAGACATTTACTTTCAGACAGGAGAGATTCCCCGCGGGGATACTGATCAGGAGTTTCATCGTTTTCGTCAAGCTTGCCAAGATTTAGTACTAGCGATTGCCTCTTCTCCTGCGGGAATCATTCCCACAGCTACCTTATTGCTAGAGACACTTCCTACAGAAAACTCATCATTTCCGCGGGAGGAAAGTATTTTGTATTTATTCTGTGGGGTCGTGGATGCTATTGAAGAGGAACTACTTCCACTCTTTTCTGGACCAGATCGTTTTTACGGTGAAACTCCCTCTGGTGATCGTGAAGATATTCCTGAAACTCCTCTTGAAACTCCCTATGATTCCTTGTTCCTATTTGTATTCCAACGACTTTCGCTTCTTTCTGTCAATGTTCCGCTGCTGGTGGCTTCTCTGCAAATATTCTTCGCCTTTGACAACTGGACATTTTCTAGATCTGACTATTGCCAGGAAATTCTATCCGTCATTTTGAAGGCATTCCCGCGGGCTCCGTTGTCCATGATGTCTCGTCTCCTATTGTACGTTACTCGTTTGTTGGATGCACCGAAGTTTCATTTTACTGTGGAACAGGTGCAGCAATTGCTTGATGTGTTTCCCAAAGTTCTAGACTTCAACGAATTGAATCTTCGTGAAACATATCTTAGAACCGTTTCGTCGGCCGTTTCATCCCTTCCTCCTTCAACCGCACTTTCTCAATTTGCCACACTTCTTGCTGCGCTTCTCCGCCCTCTCCCGCCACTTGTTTCCTTCCTTACGAACGAGACTTCTCCCTCGCCATCTGATCTTGCTGCGATTGTTTCTGCAGGGATCGATGCACTGCGAAATGCTCAGAATGTTCTAGAAGGCTGCACATTGCCTCAAGCAGCTCTTGCTCTAACAGATGCGCTCGTTCCCGCAGCGAAGACGATTATCGAGTCGCTGCTTTCTCGTGAGGAAGCGGTAGAAACCAAGCTCCCCTTGTTGCGGGAGACAACAAGTTTGTTGCGAGCGATGGTGCAGGCGACAGAAGGGGAGATGGGAGATGTGAACACTGCGATTGTCTGCGAGTTGTGTGGAGTGCTTCTGAGCAACTCGATTTGCACGGAGGAAGCGTTGGGAGTGGTGGAAAGTCTGCTGAGCACGTGCTTCGACAAAGTGGGAGAGGGTCATCGGAGTGCATTGCTGGACACGGTGGACTCACTGCTGTCGTGGACCTTGCAGACACACACACTGCTGGAGGCGCTGGAGAGCACGAAGCGTATCATGCGCATCCAGTTTGTGTTGGTGAAGGGGGAGAAGCGTCGTCTTCAGGAGCAGCCGCAGAAGGTGATGGAGATTGCCCAGCTCACTCTGGGGGTCAGTCGTGAGCGGATCAACGAAGATGAGGTCATCCGACTGTTACTCCGCACGTTCTCGTTTCTGCTGCAGGTAGGAAAGATCGCTCGTTCCACCGTAGAATTACCCTGTGGTGAGTGCACTCTATCCGCAGATTCTGCTCGACTGCTTTGAGCTGGCGACGATGAACGTGACCTCTCGTGTGCGGGTTGCGATCGTCAACCAGCTCGTGCAGCTGATAGCGCCGGGAGAGGGGCTGCAGCAGATTGTGGCTCCAGCACTGCAGCAGGTGTTTTTTGCTTCCAATTCGCCAACATTTTGCAAACTGTCGGGAGCTTTTCGAGAGAAGTGTGTACACCTCTTGACCTCGGGATTGAAGAATTCGGTGCTACGATCGGTGGTAGTCGATTTAGTGAACGTTTTAGTGGGGGGAGTACAGGAGAGCGTATTTGAGAGGAAATACTGTCAAATTTAGCAACTCGCTTGTTTGTTGAAAAGTAAAGAATATGCGGATATTCCGTACGTTCCAAAAGACTAAATCCAAAGGAGTTTCGAAGGGATCGAAACGCCTGGTTCAATCTTCTCATTATATTATACGTTTGAAGGTGATATGATGTCTTCTGAACCGAACGTATCAGTTCACGAGGTTGTGAGCTGTATAATTCGATCACTCCTAGAATAGTAACGACAAGAAAGTGGAGCTTTTGTCCACTGTTGACTATTACTTTAGAGCCTATGCTCCAGAGTTTCTTACCCAGAAAGTGGATGCACTCCTAATGAAAAAGGATTCAATTTCTCAAGCTGTTAAGGACAAAATCGATGATGTGTTTGGCGTTTGTGAACGGGTTGTGGATTATTGCATCCCGGATGAACAGTGTGAACGACCAGAATATGGAAAAGACTATGATGTGTTCTCAAGGATGAGTGACTTCTCTTACGACGTTTCTGCTCGCATTTGCCGTCGTTTTCTTCCATACGTTTCTGAACCTGTCGAGGATTGTCAGGAAGAGCATTGTGAAGAGCAAGACAAGAAGAAGAGAGCTCGACCATCACTCCACTCTCTCAAAGAACCGTTGCTCAAGATGAAAGACCAGTGTATTGAGTCTGTCAAACCTGTGGTTTCTCCATTTTCCCCAATCACCACTCCTCTTCTGTCACTGATCGTTCTTCTGTTCTCCACAATTCGTCTCGCTTTTTGCATTATTTTTGTGGATCCTGTCCTCTATATCATTCAGAAACTTCGCTCCTTCATAACCGCGGGAAAGCATGAGTTGACTCCAGACGAGAACGGGAAGGTTCCAGTAGTGTCCTTGGCCGAGGATCTGTATTCAAAGGCGTCGAGTGAGATGGTGGAACTCTTCACTGATGCCGATGGGCATGTTTCTCTCTCTAAGTTCCAGCAGCTCTGCAAGGATAAATCGGCTGAGTATCAGCAGCTGCTTCATGACCACGTGACCGCAGAGAAGCTGCAGGCGTTCCTAAGTGACAGAGGCAACGAGGTGAAAGAGGCGATGGGGACGAAACTGGAGCCTGTGAAAAAGGCGGGAAAAGAGGGAATGATGTATTATCAGCAACTGGTCGATTTGTTTGCCGACGAGGAGGGAAAGTTCTCGATTCAGAAGATCCAAGACATGGCGGGAAAGAGTGGAAATGAGTTGAAGAACGTGGTGGGAAAGGCGAAGGGTGCGTGGGAAGCAGGGAAGAAGGATGTGGTGGAGAAGGCGAAGGAGCTGAATGGCGCTGTGCACAAGCGTGTTGAAAAGATGAAGAGACAGGCGATGTCGAGCATGTCGGTGCTAGTGGGCATTGTAGCCCTTTTCCCGACAATAGGAATGCTGCTGACCGTTTTTGTACTGTCATACTTTGTCGATGTAAAAAAGATCCTTCCAGAGCAGGAAGATGAGAAAGTGGTAGTTCGTGCTGTGGAGGAGAATGATGATGATATTTAATTATGGATTGTTTGTTTGATAATCGCGATTTTATGCTGTTTCTATTAATTTTATGGCAAGCACACCACAGTTGACTGTAATTGACCAGTCCCCCAAGGGTCGGTATAAGAAAGTAAGTAACTCTTTGCGTCTCTCAAAGCGTAGCTGAATGAGTGTCTTGGTTCCGGATCATACAAAGAAGTGTAGGAATGATTGGAAATGCTAAACGGAAGCTATCGCGGCTTTGATACCGTTCATGGTAAAGATGTTGCTTGGAATGAGATTGTTGTGACTGGTCTTCCCGACAAGGAGAAGGATCGTTTTGTGAGTGAAGTGGAGTTACTGCGATATCTGGACAATGCACATTTCATCAAATATTATTCTTCATGGTATGATCCAAAGCAAGATAAGATTATCTTAATTACCCAAATCGTAACGAGTGGTACGTTAAATAAGTTTGGATTCGTGAATCGTTCAAACTTAGTTATGTCAAAGGAAAGCAGCTTAGTATGGAGGTGATAAAGCGCTGGTCTCTTCAAATACTCGAGGCTCTCAATTACCTCCACACTCGCGATCCCCCCATTATCCATCGTGATTTAAAGTGTTCCAACATCTTTATTGACGGCAAAACATCCACGATCTTAATTGGCGATCTTGGGCTCTCTACTCGCCGCATCGATACACAGATGTCCATTGCCGGAACCCCCGAATTCATGGCGCCAGAAATCTTCGCCAGCGGTGTGTACGACGAAAAGGTGGATATTTATGCCTTTGGGATGTGTGTGCTGGAGTTGATCACCAAGAAAATCCCATACAGCGAGTGTAAAACCATCCTTGATATTTATACCAAAGTCACAAAAGTAACCCCCTTTTCCCTCCAACTCCTAGGGAGAACTTCCTCAATGCCTGGATGACGTGAAAGACGAAGAGGCCAAGGCGTTCATCAAGAAATTGATCGGGAGAAACGCCTCGCGTCCTAGTGCTGGCGAACTCCTAAAAGACCCCTTTCTGAACACAATTAGGGACTGCGATAAGGAATTTATTCAAGTTGACCCAGTGAATGTACTTGTAACTTTTCCCTCCAAACTAGGATTTTTCCGATTCCGCATCCAAATCTGTGCCTGAGCAGTCTTCTCCTCACGACAAAAATCTCTCATTCGATTGGAGCACGGCTGCAGAAATCGCAAATACCGCGGTTATTTCCACAATCCAGCAAAATGATGGTGAGATTGTAGAGAAGCTTCCTCTAGCGAAGTCTACTACTCTTCCAGAGATCTCCTCCATATCTCCCTCCGATGAAACTTCCCCCAATTCATCAATCCCTCAAGTTGCTGCAAACTTATATCGCCCTTCCAGTATTCCCCCCGATTTCAGTCGCTCCACGTTTCCGTCAGAGGGTGTTTCATTACTGCAATCAGCACGTGAGACACACGCCGTGATTCTCCATAAACGGAACAAGTCCTCTCTCTCGAGTATTCGAAGTTCAGGATTTGGTAGTGACACTCTTAGTCCCCCAGGAATTACGAGTCCAGGTCGAATTCCGCGGTTCCGTACAGCAAGTCAAGACAATGTATTATTTGGTGGAAAACCATTAGGAGATACTGACTTGGAGGGAATCGATGGGATTCCACAGAATGAGGAAGGTGCAGAATCCAAGAATCCTATCGATTACATTCAGTTAGTGGTGATGTTCGACGGTGCGGATGAAGAGGCAAAGGAGGAAGATCCCCACGATGATGGAATGTCAGAAGAGAGTAAAAATGAGGACCAGGAAGTGATCGATCGTCTGACATTTGCATTAGTGAAGCAGGAGGGAAGTGAATTCACTTTTCGGATAGTCTGTTCGTACTGTAAAAGTGGAGAATATGTTTGATATAGGGAAAAATAAAAAACTGGATCAGAAGTCGACTTGGACACAAATCGTGCGATATACATATGGAGTTTCGAGTCCAGAAGCCCTTGTTTCTGATTTGGTAAGCAATGGGATCATTCGAGAATTATATTTGGATGTGTTGGTGGAAACGTTTGACAACTGGCTTACTAAATATCTTGTGCTGGAGATGAAGAAACTAAAAGGACAAGGAGTTTAGATTGTTTGTTGGTATTAAAAGGATAGTAGGAATTCGTATTGAATAGATCTGAGTGTTATTTCTATAAGTTGATAAGTAAAAACAAAAATGTGATTCTAAAAAACAAATTCACATTTGTCACACTATTTCCTCTTCGCTGCAGGTCGCCACTTTGCATACAACAAGCTCCCTTCTACTCTCTGTATATTAGGTGTATACTGCTTGTTCCATAGTTTATCTTCTGCCACCTGCTTCTGTTCCCTCTCTTTGTCCACATATCCGTCTAATCCTAGATGCACTGCTACCACTGTTTATTATTACTTCTCATAACTCCTACCTCGATATGTCGAATCGATCAGAAACCCCTCATACCGATGC
This sequence comes from Blastocystis sp. subtype 9, assembly GCA_000963465.1. NCBI lineage: Eukaryota > Bigyra > Opalinata > Blastocystidae > Blastocystis > Blastocystis sp. subtype 9. The sequence goes on from JZRO01000167.1 coordinate 48,047, forward strand.
ATCAATGACAACAAATAGTTGTCAATTTTGATACGAGCGATCACTGCATCCTTCATTAACGAAAATTGGAATTCCCGTGGGAAGATAAAATAATCCTAGATAAGACTCTTTTCGCTTTCCTACTGCACTGTTCTTATGTCGGAATTGTACAGCATGGCGCTCGCACTGCTTGATGAAACGCTTATAACTTGCAAGATTCTCGTTGTTCATCATACCAGAATATCGAACGTCTAAAACCCGTCCGGCAACTTCATGCTACATTGAATACAGTTCAATAAACTCACGATTTTTGGAATAGTAGAGGAGTGTTTGATCTCTCTCAAAAGTGGGAAAATGGCAGGCGACATAACAATATCACTGTTGATATATCCATAGTATTCACCTCTTTTGAGATGGAAAGCCTGCTGGTACAAATCACGGATGTAGGGGAGATTGTACGGGTTTTTGAGATAGTCTTGAACCACAGTTACATTATGACTCTTGCAGAAATCGACAATCACAGGGGAATGAGTAAAAATAATACCCTCAAAAGAATAGTAGTGCTGAAAGAACTGATACATCAGCACGTGATTGGCCACTTGGTATGGTATATGGGTCTATGGACTTACAAGAAAACTTGTTATAATACAGATTCAGTTTCAGCCGATGCAAAGAGAATGAGTAGTTTCATTGGTTGTTCCTCGTAATCAGGGGCAAAATGATAGGTAACTGAAGGAGCTCTAATTCGATGTTTGGAGACAATCTGACGAGTATATCCCGATTTCTTGCGACTTGAGATCTTCTGTTTTGTCTTTGTGGAAGAGGTCTTTGATTTGGACGGTTTTGAGTGTTTGGAACGAGTGGAAGAATTCGGCCGTTTTTCAGGAACTCCAGTTTTAGTGGAATATCTTGTTGTGCTTGTAGATGAAATTACATCGTCTTCTTCTGAATCAAGAAAAGAATCTTCGGTAGAATTGTTCGTGGACTCTTTACTCAAAATCTCACGGGAATCCTCATTAGGATCTCTGTTGGAGGCTTCATTGGAATTCTCATTGGAGTCCTCGTTGGAGTCCTCGTTGGAGTCCTCACTGGAATCCTCATCCAGTTTTTCATCCAAATCATCCTCCAAATGATTTCCCTCCACTTCATCTTGCACACTTTTACCAGGGCTGATCGATCCAAGAATTGTTTCATCAGTCGAATTGTAGGCAAAAACGTCACTCTGTTTGGAGAATATACTCTGCCCATTCCAACTCGACGATGAGAAGAGGATATTTGCAGTAGGTTGCCCACTTACTGTTGCAGCCTTTCCGATAATCATCTCTTCACCCCTTGGCGAGAACTTTGTGTTTTCTCCACTTACACCCTGCATTTTATTTACTCTATCGACTTCTCTAAAAGTACTATCGCTTGAGGAATACTTTGGAACCGATTTTCCTTCATAATTTGACAAATGGGACATATTTGAAGTAACAGCCCATGACTTTTGCACAGCTTGATAATTCACATCGTTAAATACATCAAAGATGGAAGGAGACACAAAAAAGAACTAGAATGAAAACTCCAACGAAATCAAACAATTTGAACAAAACAAATAAAGAGAGAGATAAGGAGAGAAAAACAAGTAGAGCTAACCTTCATCACAGAGAGATTAGTGAACAAACAAAAAAGACGACAACAGTTACATGATACAGCAATTCTTCTTATCAAATGACTGTGTGCCTACATTAAAGTCCCTTTCATTCACTACGTCTAGGTCTAGTTTCTTTCTTAGGTGGAGTTACATCCTTGACAACAGTAACTGATTTGCTTCGATTCCTCTTCAACATCGATCGATGCTCAGCACTGTTCTTCACCAGACTCTGGTTCCCTACTTAAACTCCACTGCTTCGTGGTAGATCAATCGGCGAAGACGAAGCATTTCAGTTTCGGTGCTGATTGAATCATACTCAAAAGGGAAGGGGATGCGTTCCTCCATTACGATCTACATGACATTTGCCCGTCATTCCCACTTCCTTCTCCTCCTTCCTGATGTTTGAAAAAAAGGGTAAACGCAATGCCTTCTTCACAGAAATCCGTTTTTTCGGATCTACCTCGCACGTGTCTGTCATGCCTACTGAACGTCAGCATCTGTTGCAGCAGCTGGAGAGCCTCGTCCGACGCGGAGGGGAAGATGTACGAGTAGTCCACGGGGTCGACGGGTTCCAGGTCCATCAGAAACTACGGCGCATCGCGACCCCTCGCCTACCTCTTTCATGGGTCCCTCGTCGAGCCCTTCGATGTCCTCTCTACATCGCAGCGGAGCATCGCGCCTACAGAGAAGGAGTGCCGATCACGTCGAAGATCTTCATCAGCTGGTGGGTCTCCGCCCTGAACTCCTCGCCCAGCTTCTCGCCGTTCTGCCGCTCGTTGCGTCTCGCGCTCAGAGGGAAGCACGTCTTGCCGGGGAACAGCGGCTGCGCCTTCATGCCCGGCTCCAGCGTCTGCAGCAGCTCGGCGAAGATGCAGCCCGCAGACCACATGTCGATGGCGGAGCTGTAGTACTCCTGCATGAGGATCAGCTCCGGAGCGCGGTACCAGCGAGTCACCACGTGCTGCGTCAGCTGACGCTGAGGAGTCGAGGCCACCTGGATCCCCGCATCTGCAATGTCGCTCTAGAAAGAGAGGGAAAAAGGGAACTACGCGAGTCTCACGGTGCTCCTTGTACTGAGGACCTATCTGGCGAGCCAAACCAAAATCGATAATTTTTATGTCACACTTGCTATTGATGAGAATGTTGGACGGCTTCAGGTCGCGATGAACGATGTTCCCACTCTGAGTCGTGAGCCAAAGAGAGCGCTACTTGAAGATAGAGCAAACCACACATTAACTGGTACATTATCGAGCGGACATGAGCTTCACCCCAATTTGAAATCCGCTTCGAATTACGGAGAACTCGAGATAGGTCCCAACCTCCATATTCCTGAGACTCAATCCCAACTCCGATCCATACCTGAACCATCCAAAGATTACGATACGTAAACTGGTCCGGAGGGATTATTAGATCTCTTGAATGATTGCACATGCATAATTGTACGTCAAACCACAAATATTCGGGTGATGGCAATGTCGCAAAATAACAATCTCTCGTAACGCTCGCTTCGCATCGACCTTTGTCCGAAAAACGTCATCAATACGCTTGATAGCAACTCTGGAGAGTGAAGAACAAAGATGTACATACTCCCCTTCTGTTTCATTATCCACAGCAAGGTACACTGTACCATAAGCACCTTTTCCCAGTTCCTTTTTTAATGTATACTTCTCAGTGATCACAGGAGGAGTGTTTACAACATAAAGACCTCGTTGTTTACTCCCCTAAAAATAGCAGAGATGAAACACTCCTACCTGCATGTTGGATATTAATCTGTTTGAATTCAGTCTAGATGAGAAGATAACCGCGATATGCCCCCATCCAAGTGTTCCTTCTGGAACACTATTTATTTCCAACAAACAAGCAATCCCAAAACACTACAAACCCA
>JZRO01000168.1:0-37383 GCA_000963465.1 Blastocystis sp. subtype 9
TACGGAGAAGATAGCCTTTAATGTGATTTGTTTAATGTAAATCTTGTTTTTTGGAATAATCGCGGATTATTTGACTAGCCAATTTCGATTATTTGAAAATGGAAGAACTGAGAGAGATTTTTGCCTTTCCTCTGGAAAAGATGATAAATTTTTCTGCGTATGTGAAGACGCAGATGTCCGAAGGGTTAGGCGGAGGAGAGTCCGATCTGAAAATGCTTCCATCTTTTGTATCTTCACTAGCAACAGGTATCATAACGAATCGCATGTGAGACGTAGGAGATGAAGTTGGGATGGTGTTATCGATCGAAATGGGCGGATCAAAAGTGTGCGTTGAGAAGATCCATCTCCATGGAGGTTGTCACATCGAAATTGAGGAGAGAGTTGTGCGTCCTATCGATGATCAGCTCCGAAGAGGAAATAGTGAGGACCTCTTCGGCTACATTGCAGACTGTATAAAGGAAGTGAATCCAGAAAATGGGATCAAAGCTGGATTTGCGTTTTCGCATCCTTGCGCACTTTCGTCTTTGCGAAGTGGTACTTTGATGGAGTGGACCAAAGAGTTTGGTGTTGATGGGTGCACAGGGAAGGATCCCTGTGCTCTCCTGCAAGCTGAGCTGCACAAGCGCAGTCTCAATGTAAAAATCGTAGCGCTCTGTAATGATAGTGTTAGTACCCTAGTTGCGCACTCCTACAAAAACCCTCGAGCTGCGGTCGGAGTCATTTTGGGCTCGGGAACCAACGCTGCGTACATGGAGCGCGTCTCGAACATCAGCAAATTCCACAGCGAAATCGCCAGTCCACTCATGATAGTCAACATGGAATGGGGCGCCTTGGGGGCGAAGGACGCCTCTGTCCTCCCCTGCTCTTGTCTGGACGAGGAGATCGATCTGCACTCCATCAACCCTGGAAAACAACACCTCGAGAAGATGATGAGCGGCATGTTTCTGGGTGAATTGGTGCGTTGCTGGATTCGCAAACTGCGTCTCCGAGGAGAGATTCTGAATCACGTCCCTCTCACGAACACACTCTTCACACAACGGATGTGCTTCGAGACTCCTCTTTGCACTACGATCCTGCTGGACGATGGAGAAGATTTGGCAGAAATCGAGGGTATTTTGGAGTCTTTTGATATCGCCTCCAGTTCGCTGGAGGAGCGTCGTACGATCCGATCGATTGTGGATCTTGTCATCACACGCTCTGCTCGTCTGATGGGCGTGTGCTTGTTCACAGTGCTGGAACATATGGGAGAATATGGTCTTGGAGGGAGTGTGGGGGTGGATGGAAGTGTGTACAAATATGTACCTGGATATAAAGCGAGAATGCTAAAGGCGATGGCGGAACTTGGGATGACAAATGTGGAATGTGGAGTTGCTGAGGATGGCTCTTGCATTGGAACGGCTCTTATCGCGTACTCAGCACCCACGATTTACTTTTAGTAGTATGTGTTTTGTTTGTTGAAATCATGGAGTCACTTTTGGTGCATCCAATGAGGAGAGGCAACTGTTTTCTCTTGATTCGCTTGTACCGTCCAAATTCTATATTTGTTTTCTTTTTAACATGGCCAAAAAATATACTGTATGGTTAGAGTGCTGTGCGTAACTGCTAGTTCACTGTTATTCGTGATGTTGAAACCTTCCCAAAGATTCTGGAAGAGAATCTCTCAAAGCCTTCTCTAAGCGTTATTTTCACTGGAGACATGGATCCTAGCACTGGGAAGTCTTGGTAGGTGTTTTTTGTGAGTCCTTATCGTATAGGTGTCCTGACTGTGTGTAAGTGGTTCCTACATTATCTCTATTGTAGAGCTGCAGATCCTGTGATTGATCTGTTCCTTGAAGATCAGAAGAACAACACTGTTCTTGTTTGCCTCGTCAAGAAAGAGGGGTACAAAGGAAATCCGAACCATCCTTATCGTCTTCATCCTCTGATCAAGCTTCAAGCTATTCCTACTCTCATTCAGTTCAAGAATGGGAAAGAGGTCGGTCGCTGTGTTGAGCGTGAATGCAAGGATGAAGATGCACTGTATGCACTCATGGATTAGATGTCTTTTTCTATTTGTTTTACAAAATATGCAAAAGCAACGTTTACTCCACTGTTCCATTTCACGATAAGTACTGTTTTAGAGTCGGTTCCGATCAATAATAAATAACTTACGAGCAAGGAACTTGAGAATGGGTTCACAGCGTATCGTGGGTTTGGATTTAGTGAAGGGAATTGGCATCTTCATGATGATTATCGTACATGCAGTAACGCAAGTCATTGCGGACTATGATGGTTCAGTTTTCTTTAGTATCAAAGACAAAATACCCAAGCCACTCTTATATTGTATTGTATACCCTCTGATGATTGTTGGCTTATGGGGCACAGTGTTCACGATGGTAACTGGAATAACAACGTCACTAAGTGCAATACGAATAATGAAGAACAACAAGCGAGCCTTCATTCCGTATCTCTTGCAGCGTTGGATTTTCTTGGTTTTCCTTCGTTTGGGAGAGTGCATTACAGTTGCATTCGGCAGCGAGGCGGCCGATCCTTTTAATAACAAACAGTTTCAACTCCCTCCTCTTTCTTTCGGAGGACCTGCAACAACACTTGATTCGATTGGATGGTCTGGAATCATAAGTCCGCTTCTCATCTTCTGTTTGTATCCTCTCATCAAGTTGAATAAGCCTATCTTAGTAGTAGTTGTTTTTTCGTGTCTTTCTTATCTTTTCTTTGCTGTTAGTCCCTTCGTAGTGAAACTCTTTACAATCGTGACAAACTTCTTCGCGGAGCACCACATGGGTTTGATAGCTGACATCTCTGGGAAGATTGCGTTGGGTCGATTCAAGATCGCCGAGACGTCGCCGTTCATGGTGATCGGAGCCATGTACGGGGTGCTCATCAGCTACGGACTGAGTGTGAACGTGCTGTACAAGCTCAGCTATGTGTACTTCGTCCTGGGGATCGTCATCTTCGCTGTTTGGCTGCTCATCGACCCATCTTTCCTCGACGCGCTCGTCTCCGAAGACGTGCCTCTTCCTGCTCAGATTATTTCGTTTGGTTGCATTTGTCTTCTCTTGTTTGTTCACACGATCTTTGTCGACGGAGATCGGCAGATCGAGAAGAAGCTGAAGTCTCGTAAGCGAGTCACTTACTTGCTTCGACTTGGCATGCTAAGTCTCACGGTGTTCTGCATCGGCAGTTGGGTGGGGAAGCAGCTGTCGCTGCCGTGGCAGATCTTCTTCGGACCTCCCTGCACCCATTCGCCTCCTACTCTGCTGTGGAGTGTGTGGGTGTGCATCGCCTTCACCGTCTTCCTTGTGCTCTGCTGGATCGGGATCTCTATTCTCTGGGAGAAGGTCGATTTCAAGTGCAGCATGGAGCACATCCTGGGCTGGATTCTGTCAAAGCTGTTTGGAAGGGAGTATAAGCCGAACAATCGGGCACTGGTGTATGGTCCTGCAGAAGAGTTGGAAAAGGGTACGAGTGTTGGTGGTGAGTCATGCGTAGAAATCAGCAAGGGACTGCTAAGTGAGGAGGTGACGATTGAGACTGGAGCAAATTCTTTGTGAAATGTTTGTTGTCAAATATGATTACTGTGATTGTCTTTGGTGCTTCTGGATTGTTGGGACGTGAGATATATCGTATTTGCAGAGAGTGCGAAGAGTTTCATGTTGATATCACAGGATGATCTGAAAGATAGGTGATTGGAACAGGTCACTCACGATGCAGCAGTGATCTGCGTAACATCGATATTCGTGATAAAGAGCAAGTGAAATCACTGCTTGATGAGATCAAACCAGATTACGTTGTAAACTGCATCGCGATCCGTTTTCCCGACATTGTAGAAAACGATCCAGTTACAACCAACGAGATCAATGTAGCTTTTCCAGGATATTTGGCAGAACTGTGCAAAGAGAGGAAAATCTTCTTGATTCATATCAGCACAGATTATGTCTTTGATGGGGAGCACTGGCCATATCATCCCCAAGACAAAACAAATCCTCTCAACAAGGTTAGTGATTCATTGTTATTTCTGATATAGTATGGGCAATCAAAACTAGATTCTGAAAAAATAGTAAGCAAAAACTGTGATGATTACCTCATTATTCGCGTTCCCATTTTGTATGGTCCGGGAGATTTCCAAGAAAGTGCTGTTTTGTGCCTCTACAAGCAGGTCACCGAAGGCAAAGAATGCACAGTTGACCACATCGCAAAACGAGTCCCCACGCTCACTACAGATATTGCCAGGACGATTCGAAACTTTATAATAAAAAATCATCCTTTGGAGGGAATTGTTCATCTGTCGGCAGAGGTATTTTTCGAACGCTTCTCTGAACTCTAGAAGGAATTCACGAAGTATGAAATGGCTTTACTTATGGGGCAATTGGTAGGCATCTCAACAGAACACATTCATGTTGCACTACTCACTTCTACTCATGGATAGCCACAAACTACAGTGACATCAAGTGTAAAGCGCCCTTACAATTGCCATCTTGATTGCACAGAACTGAGAGAGAGTGGATGTTACGAGATGCGGTAGCACAGCAATTTTGTTTTCATCTGTAGTGATTTTGAAGAAGGGCTGAGAGAAGTGTTCAAGAATGCAGGATTGCTCTTGTGATGAATTTTCATCGTTTGTGTTTGTTTCATTTGATACCAAACAGTATCACTGCCAGAAGGCACTCATACTTCAAAACAAGTTATGTTTCGTTCACTCGTTGCGATCCGTTTATCAAATCAGCTACTGAAGAGTTATTCTATATATCCTAGGGTGTTTTTCTCCTCTCAGAGTGCAGATGAGTCAGATGATGACTTTAAGCCCAAAAGCAAAGTGAAGGATGAAAACCCGGAAGAAGTGCTAAAGTTTATCGACAAAGTAGGAGCTCGAAGCGCAATCAACTGTTGTAGATTGTCCACGACAATAAGGTGATGCTTTTCATGAAAGGGACGCCTACAGCGCCTTTGTGTGGTTTTAGTTTGCGTGTTGTAAACATCTTGAAGCATTTGGGTACCTGCACTTCTTTTCGTTGACTGTAGGATGCGATTTTGCAAGTGCTAATATTCTTACCAGTCCCTCTGTTCGCGAGAATCTGAAGAAGTACTCGTATGTTTTTTAAATGTCTGCGCATGTAGCGACTGGCCTACATTCCCTCAGTTGTTTATCAACGGAGATTTTGTCGGAGGATGCGATGTCGTCACTGATCTTTACAAGTCGGGAGAGTTGAAGAAGATGCTCGATGACGCTGGCGCTTTGGTCCGTCCTCAGACACCGAGCACTTCAGAGGAGAAGAAGTAAGTTCGTTTATTTATCGTGCTGTTTGTTGTACTACGAATACAGTTGCTGTTCCACGAGCAACAGGATCTAGCTGTGGTCCAAAGAATAACCATCGCTTTGAGAAAAGTTGCACAAAAACAAGTAAGTTTTCCAACAAAGAATACAATGACTGCTTTACACAAACAACAGGAATCCTTATCGCTTAAGATTCTGAGGCAGATATCTTCCATAACCCGATAGACGACGACGTGTAGGTGTTTTCTTCTCATAGAAGGAGACATCAAGGATGAGGTGATTCAGAGCATAGCCATTGCACATGTCAATAGCGGCCTGAGCATCTTCTCTACCCATCGCTCTCTCTGTCCATCCCTACTTCTTCTCGTAATAAGCAAACGCGAATCCACGACTCTTCTTTGTCTCGTACGCTCGAGGAATATGCAGTCGCTTCAGTTTTCCGTTGAAATCGAAGAGTGAGCGTAGTTTGTATTCATCCACGTCCTCCGCCACATTCCAGATCCGAAGCACGTAGTCGTCCTCCTCCTCGCGATCTATTCGTTATGCGCTAACAAGATGCCAACAGCCAGAGTCCTGGGAAATGCGCTGAGCAGGAGGGACATACTTCCTCGAGGGAGCGCTGCTCTCCTTCGCAGCTGGCTTCGTCTCCTCCTTCTTCGCCATGTAGAACTCCTTGTGAGGACAGTGGGCAGAGAGATGCTGGCCCTTGCAGTAGCGACAGCACAGGGTGCCCTATGGGTCAAGGAGGGACCACAGAAAAACCTTTCCTATCTCGACAGGCTTTTCGCTCTTCTTCTCCTTACGGTTGGGCCTCTCGAGGAAGATCTACGATCAACAACACAACACTACCAAACCTGGTCGAGCGCCTTGATTGTGACTCCTTCATTCTTGCCATCAGGAATTCCAAAGGGAACGATGTTCATCTACGAGAAATCCAACGAAACGCGAAATACTCGTTCATAAACACGCATAGGAATACGCTTTATAGTCTTTATATCGCGGATACGTCTGGTGGTCTTTATCAGCTGGCCATCCTCATTATACTTGTAACTCTCGACAGTTCGAATTCCGTCCTCATCTACCCATTCTCTTGTTTCTGGTACTTCTATTAGATAAGTTTTCCAGGTAGAAGTCGCCTTACCTAGACTATTCCTACATACATTATTTCAACAGAAAATACATCTTACTCAGCTATCTCAGCAGAATTCATGTTATAAAGTGCCTAAAACAGCAATTCTATGGACGGAAAGTTGATAAAAGAAAAAACAAAAAATCATCCCGAATTCGGGACTTGCTGGTTTCTTGAGATAATGAAATCGAAATCCTCTAGTCGATATAACTTGTAAAGTCAATGAGATCGATCGAGTCCTACCAGTTCGATAAAGGATATTAGCGATATACCACTGATCCTTGAATTAAGTGAACAACTATACGGATATCAAAACACAATTCGATCCTCATAATAATGAAGTGTTTGTTGGTATTTCTTGTATGCGTTGCAGGTAATGATATTTGGATCCTGAATTCTTATTTGTAGTGCTGGGAAAGCCAGTATTGCCTATCCCTACCGAAGAGCAAGTTCAGTGGTTAGAACGAGAAATTGTCGGATTCATCCACTTTGGAGTAAACACGTATACTGGTAGGTGGATATGAGGTATGTTAAGTCTAGGTATGGAATGGGGTCTAGGTAATGAGGATCCGAATATATTCAACCCAGTAAAGCTGAACACGACACAGGTCGGTCTTTGCTGGTAGATTTATGTGTAGTGGGTGGAGGCATTCCAGTCTTGTGGAGCGAACGAGATCATCCTCGTCACCAAGCACCACGATGGATTCATGTTCGATTTCTACTGGTATGTGATCATAGGTTGTTCCCTTCGGAGTTTTCGAACCACTCTGTGATCAGCAGTTCCTGGAGAGATGGAAAGGGAGACGTGGTTCGTGACTTCGTGAACTCTTGCCGAGAGTTGGGTGCTCTTCCCTCCTTCTACCTCTCTCCGTGGGATCGCTACTTCTACAACATGACTTGGAAGCCCGAGTACAACGAGTATTATGCGAACACGCTGGAAGTCCTGACCTCGCGCTACGGTCCTATCTACGAGCTGTGGTGGGACGGCGCCAATGCGCAGCCCCACATGACTCACTACTACGACTGGCAGGGCTGGTACAAGATCCTGAAGCACAACCAGCCGCAGTGTCTGGGAGGCGGCTGCGGAGGCGACGATGGCGGCTTCGACTGCGGTCCTGACATCTCGTGGGGTCGCACCGAGACTGGCATGGGCAACGAGGAGAACTGGCTCTTCCACGAGCCCTCTGTGGAGTTCCCCGGCGAAGAACTGGTGTTCGCACCCTTGTATCTGGATGTCTCGATCCGTCCGGGCTGGTTCTACCATGCGAACCAGAAGCCGAAGTCGCTGAAGGAGCTGGTCCACATCTACTTCAGTTCGGTGGGTCTGAACTATCAGCTGCAGCTGAACGTGCCTCCGAATCGCGACGGACTGTTCGATGAGGAGGATGTGCAGCGCTTGGCAGAGTTTGGCGCATACATTCGAGAGACGTTCTCGAAGGACGAGGCGTGGAAGGCGGTGTCTGCAGATGCATCGTCGTTTGCTGCTGGATATCCTCCTATCAACGTAGTGGCGAATGACAAGTACTTGTACTGGAAGCCTGCGAACGAGGAGGCGAGTGGTACGGTCGAACTGTTCTTCGAGGAGCCGGTGACGTTCAATGTGGTGATGACTCAGGAGTTCATTCGCCACGGTCAGAAGGTGTCTCACTATGTGATTTCCATAAAGGAGGGAGATGAATGGGTCGATGTCGCGAAGGGAACGACGATTGGAGTGAAGAAGCTGAATGTGTTGGACGGTCCCAGAACCACTACCGGAGTGCGACTGACCATCGTTGATACATGGAACGACTATGTACCAGAGATTAGTCGTATTGGACTGTTCAATTCTGAACTGTATTGTAGTGTTTGTAAAAAACAAGCCATTGGTAGTTATCAAAGTTGGGGGTGAGCACAAGACGATGCGTGACATCACCCAAGATGTTGATTTGATGTTCATCGATTGTTGCTACCTGCTGCTGGTATCGCAGAGGAATCGACACATTCATGTCTACAATGTACCCATTGATATCTAGACTGATGCGACCGCTCTCGTGCACTCTCATTTTCCCAATCTTGCCTGCCGGGAGTTCCATCAACTCATTGGTCACATAGTCATGAGCTAACGTTCAGCCACCCCGCTTTCCCTACGTTTCGGATCTGTGGTTCGTACGAAGGCCTCTTCATCAATCCCGTATGCTACTGTTGAATGGACATTCCATAAGTACGTCGATTCTGCGCATAAATAGGAAGGAAAGAGGGCAGTGCAAAGAGCATCATTTCCCCGTCTTTCACGCCCTGCAGCAGCTCCAGTGCGGTGACTTGCTCATCGTCCTCGTCCCACCCAAGAGCGCCATGACTGGGCATCTCGTCGTCCTTCACATAGGGGAAGCGAATCGGTCCATTGTTCGCTGATGACAGCTCCTGGTCCTCGTTGGTCTCTGTCTCCATCTCCGCATTCTCGTCTTCTGTCTTCGGCTCTCGCTTTCTAGGAGACAGCAGATAGGTGATCCGTACGTCCCGATCTGACGACTGAGGAGGAAGGCATTGTCCATCGCATTCGTAGCTTGACGATGAATACTGTTGGTCGCAAAAAACATTGACTAGCGTAGAGAATACAGAACAAAGCTACTTCACCACTTACTAAGAAACGGGGCTGATTTCGACTTTGTCGAGGCTTGTTCGGCTTTTTGTCACTTCGTTTGCCTCTCTCAGTTCTGCTCTCACGTACTTCACTCGGTTCTGTCTTCACCACCACTGGAGCAGGAGCTGGCTCAGTAGATTCTGGAGTCGGGTCTAGAATTGAATGCAAGTCGTAGCAAAATACGCGCTGGAACCACTACTGATGTGGAGGTCGTTACCATAGGAATCCCCAGTACAGGAGCTGTAGGGGTACCGATTTTGTGTGTTGCTGATGCTCTATTCGCTACTGGTTTAAACTTTGGCTTCTTTACCTAGACATCAGTCCGATGTAGCGGAAACTCACTCCTCCACGTGTAAAACTATTTTTGCTACCATCCACTTTCGCACCATTACTGTTTTCCGAGTAACTATGAATGATTCCAACTGGAAGTGTATACTTGAAGGGATTGAAGGAATTATCTCCATCACCTCCGCTCGATCCTCCTTCAGGGTAAGGAGTAGTGGACGACATCGAAAAATGGGGTTTTCTTGGAATTCAGGATTGAGTTCCTATCTAATCACAGTTTACTCTTTACCCTATCGGTCTATTTCAGAGTAGACGTGAGTGTCCGGCTCTGTGTAGTGTCTCTGAGTGGATGTTTGATACAGGTGTTATTTCTGCTATTTATTTCGTTCATGGTTAGAACAGAATACTGAGCAGAATAGTAGAGCATTCAATTCGCTATTTGCTATGATTCTGGATATCGCTAGCAAACTTGTAATTGTAGTAAACAGAAAGCAAAATGGAGGGGATGTATGATATTATTTTTTATTTACTACTCTCTACTGTATCACATCTATCTAATATAGTTTTTTGCTGTTGTACTTCTAGGTCGTTTATTATGTTTTCCCTTTATTCTAGTGATTCCTTGCCTTTTAGATTCCAACTTTCAAACATGGGAATTAGTACCCTGCTTTAAGTTGAGATTTGCCTCCATGTCGATATTGTAGATCGTAGGTTAGCTCTATTATTTCTTTAAAACCTGTTGTTTGATCGACTTACAGGATTAATTTGGATTCGTCTTCTATGAACATTTTCAGTTGTTCCTTGACTGGGGAAATGAGTCTATTTTTCTGTAAGCAGCGGATACTGGGTTTAGAGCAAACCTAGCTTGTGTGGGCTGATTGGATTCGATAGGGTTTGAATGACAGAAATATGTGATCGTGCTTTCCTAAAGAAGCGAACTATCCTTGTAATTATGCAAGCAAATCGTTTTTTGTTACATTGTTTGTTTGAACATGCGGTGGCATTTCGGCATTTTGCTGTTTGCTCTGTTTTCAGTGTACATATTTGTCGCCAGAGTTCGTTTCCGTTGTTATGTTCATTTCATCTCACAGATAGAAATATTCCGAAATATCGGCATAAGCAATAGATTTGCAAATGTTATAACATCGAATGATGAATTGGAGTATCCATCACTCACTTTGGTCGTTCAGGCAGCTAATCTTACAAGAGAACTGGATCGGTTTGTCCGCAATGTCCACTCGATACGTCATCATGTTGAAATCTATCTTTTACTATCGACAGGTTCATTCTCAGCAACAAATGAATTGCCTGAGTTCTATACAGCAATCGATGCCCGAATCACTCGTTGTGACCCCACAATTTGCGATAACCTCGTGTTTTCGATTTTCGCATATGAGGTCACAGACTTCATGTCTGTGCTCCGTTGGGAGAATATTCCATCAGAGGGTACTGCACTGGATGCAATTCGATGTCGGGAAAAACACGTTTTTTCAGACTGGCTCGGTATATTCGATATGCCGTTCGTTCGATCTGTCGTTTCAAGTCCTGGGTTTTCTGTGGAGTACGTTCCCTTCAACCCGATCGAGCGATTGGAGTCGTTTGTTGCTTCAGAAGAACATGTGTCTCCCTCACACTCTATTGCTGTTGTCATGAATATTTTCAAGCGAAACTATTTCGACCACGTGCTTTCTAGTCTTTGCAACCAAACAACACTTCCTGCTATGATCCTACTTATTCAGAACGAAGCTCATTTGTCGAATGTATCCTCGTTCATACCCTTTTCTTGCCATTCCAAAAATATCCCCTTTTATCACGTTTGGAACAGCAATTGGAATGCTTACTCGTTCTTCCGCCATTATGTGCCAATTCCCACGGAAATCGGCTACACAGTGATAACGGATGACGATCTCTTTTTGGAACCGAACGCATTGGAACGAGGAATGAATGCTGTTCAGGAGTTTCATTGTGTTGTAACCGAACATGGCGGGAAAATAACGGGTGACAAGGAGGGTTTTTCTAAGTGGGAAGATGTTCAGTCATCAAATGGGTCGAATTTGATGTTTGCTGATTATGCATCGCTTCCCCAGTTCGCTCTAACTGAGTGGCGAAAATTGGTGTACAGAAATAACCCCTTTTATCGTCGTTTTGGGGATATTCTGTTTGTTTCACTGAGTATGTATTACGAGGGGAAACTGCAGCCCTGTATTCTTCCTCGCTATTCGTTCTGTGAAGTATCAAAAGATAACGACGGATTCTCCACATTAAAGAGTCATCGAGCTAGTTATGCAGAGGATTATAACAAAATTGCCGCAAAATGGATAGAAATGGGATATGTACCATTAATGAATCGTGCATATGTATTGTAACAAACTGTTTGTTATAACCATGAATCATAATTCATAACCGAAGACTTACAGAATTCGCGAACAAACGAATCCATGATCATATTGATTGAGACAACCGAAGAGTCTTTCTTAAAAAGACATAGTGCTCGTCGTATAGTGGGTTTCGCCTTGTCAGGATGATACCGATTCGTCTGTCTGAGCAATTGAATTGGACCCTCTATTGCACTTTCCAGAACACTTCCACTTCCAAAAAGCCGCTTTTTCGACTCTGTGATTATTTGTACAGTTTGACTCATTTCATTAAACTTGGATGATGGTACCTTCAACCCTCTTCGTTTGATAAAATAAAATACATGCAAAGCGTTTCGGTAATCACGTTCTTTGCAATACCAGTCAAACAAACACTGACAAGACACCGAGTCAAGTCGAATATTCCGTTGCTTACAAAAAGCAGAGAAGTTATTTACAGAAGGTGATTTTCTCCAGTCATCCAACGAAGAAAATCTATTGTCTAAATCGATCGGACTCATCTGTAACAAGAGATGAGTCAGTTTTAGTTTCCATGATTCATCCAACTGCTGAGGTAACAGCTTTAAAATAGTGGAAATATCCTCTTTTTCTATGCATTCCACAAACAACATTGCGCACAAAACAGTGTCTGAAATTGGAATCCCATTTATTTGCATATCATTTACAATCCGCTTCCGAAGCAAGTGAGTCTCTGTATAACAGGAGACAAACAAGATCTCATTCAATGTTTCTGTATCAATATGCAAATTGAGATAAGATAATTGATCATAGAATGCTGTAAGCGACTGCGAGTCATTTCGCTTCCCACATTCCCATATATACTCTCTTAACAGAGAAATGTTGTTATGCAAAAGAGAGTCGAGTTCCACAGGACTTCGATTTGGATTTAAGAAAAATTGAATGATTGCATGAAACGATTCGGTTTTCAAATCACTCTTTTGGAATAGTGTTATAGCCAATGGAGATAGAATTGAAATTCCACGCTTCCCCATTTCAGATAGCAATTCGCTCACAACCGACGAATTACGCATCGAATTCGAAAGGTTCACTTTGCTTCCACGTCGAGTTCCTTGTGGATTGGGCTGCGAATAATAGAAAGTAAAAAACTGGAACAATTCGTCATTCCAATAATCGTAGTGATTTTTCAGACTCTCATACACCTCTTCGATAGTTTCTGTCATTCCTATTCTAGGTGTTTCACTGTCCTGTGTATGTAGGGTGTCAAAAACGGATCGAGAATAGGAATACCACAAAAAGAGCACAAGCGAGCGAAGAGTCGATTGAAGTCGTTGCGAGGCATAGTGGAGAGTAAAGGAGCTGAAAGACCACTGGCTGAGGTCCCGCACTGTCTCTTTACGCGCGTAGGGTGAGGGAAAGAGATCGTGGAGTGTCTCAGGAACAGACGAAGCATCATGATGACAAGCGGCAATGAGGTAGTTGCAGGTGTGCAAATAGCAGAGAATGATCTCAGGAAGGTGCAGATCGGAAGGCTCTGCAGCAGGAGCTCGGCGAGGAAGCGACTGGGAAAAAGGAGAAATGTCAAGATGGCGGTCCTGAATGTCGCTGAGAAGTTGGATACAAAGCTTAGCGAAGAGGAATTCTTGAGGGAGAGAGAGAGGCGAAGACTTGAAAGACACGTCTTGGTCTTCTCGGAGGGTCTTCTGATAAGCCAAATACTGATCTCCGTTCTGCGAAATAAGAGAAAAAGCACCTGACAAATCTCCCTCCAAAAGAAGAACATAGCAGAAAAGAGGAGTCATTTCGCTATAGAGAGGGGGATTGGAAGAGGCAACAAGAGAGGACAGCCTCTTTATTAGGTCGTAGCGCTGCCCTTCGGTAAAACGAGATACTAACATGAGGATATCACTTTTGGGAAGAGAGTATCCGTCTGTATAGCATCGGTCGATCTCATTCATTGTATCCTCATACTTGCCAGCTTGGAGAAGAAGAAACATGTTCCGAAATCGATTTCGATCCTCATCATACATCACCGTAGAAGTAGACACAAATTTTCGAATAGGTTGGTAAGCCACTCGTTCCAAGTTGGAACATAACACTCTTCCCACAGTTAATTCTCTCGCAAACTTGGATGATAAGGATGAGAGATTCCGCCGAATCCACTGGACTCTTGTCGTTGCCCGCCGAATCGATTTTCCGAACGAGGTGAACATGCCTTTAAATAAAGCCGACTTTTATCTGACTACCAGTCTGCGATTACAATACCCAAAAACGTTTCCAACAAACAAGACAACTTTCTGTGTTAAACGGCTTCTCAACAGATACTCCCTCCAGATTCTTGATAAATTCAGAAGGATCTCTTCCCATTTTCTCCAGCACCTCAGGATTCTTACTAACCTCTTTCTTCAACTTTTCCATTTCCACGCTCTCTAACGTTTCTCCCGCGATTTTCGTGGCTTTGCTTTCCAGCATCTCCATAGCCGAATTCCCTCCTTCTACAGAGCTTCTCTTAAATCCAGCAATGGTGGGATGGGCTTCTTCTGCAGCCACCGTCGCATCCACGAGATCTTGGCTAATGATTTCCCTCTGTTGAAACTCCGCTTTTACACTTCTCTCGATACGCTTCATCTCCCCATAAGTCTCGGTATTCCCGTGGGAAACCTCAAATTCTTCCCACAATTTCCAAAATGTGATCTGCGTCTGGGGGTTGCAGAATTGGGACGCATACACGTATATGGCCCTGGCCCTATCTAATTCGCCCAGCTGTGTTTCTAATGCAGCAAAGCGTAAGGCCACATCTTTAACACGATCGTCTGAAACTGTCTCCATTGCCTTCTCAAACACTTCCCGTGTTTTCGTGGCACCAAAATACTCCTCCACTTTCTTTATATACAGCAGGAACACATCGTACACTTCTCCAGCGGGAATTGCAGTTGTGGCGCGGTCTAAGACATCCATGCAATGACGAATCATTCCAAATTTCTCCTCCATTTCTGCATACAGCAGATAAAACTCCTTGCTGCTTTCTGCAGGAACCGATTCCAGACACTAGGGAATGAAGTCACAATAGTTGTTACCTTTTCGAAGATATCTCGTGCACGCTCGATCTTGGTATCTTTATAACGAGTAATGAATCGATTGAGGTACTGAATCCAAATCTCCCGACTGTGAGGATAAGGGAACACCCCAACCCCTTTTTCATAGACACGAAATGCCTCTTCATAGCAGTGATGCTCCTCTAAATAAGCTGCGTAATTCAGTACATTCTACTCTTAAGGAGATATGTGTTCATACTTGAGGAGTAATGATGCGCATCTCAAACATGCGATCGTATGTTGCTCGAGTTGTGTCCATTGTCCCCAAACTCTCTTCTAAGTCTGCCAGAAGGTTCCACAATCGATTTGACTTATAAACGCGGTTCTTTACGCTTCCAGCACGTGATCTACAAAAGGTAAGAACAATGATAGGACCTTTTTCACACACATACTTACTCATCTACTCCTCGTGGAGGAGTCGTTGCTTGAAGGCAAATCTGATAGGCTTCATCCAGTCGGTTGTGACGTAACTCCATTTCCACCCACTCTGCCCAAATTCCCGCCAATTCTTCCACTGACTTGAATGAAACCTCCGTGGCCTTTTGGAGCACTCGTTCTGCATTGTCGAGATCTTGGAACTCCTCATAGAATCGAGCGAATTCGATCCAAAGGAGGGAAAACTTTCCCGCAGCTTTCGCAGGATCGATCGTTTTGATTGCTTCCGTATAAGCGATCACTGCTTTTGCAGGCTGTGGCGATGAAACTCCTCCCAGAGAGGGATCCATGAGGAGTTTCACTCTGTGTCTCCATTGTTGAACATCATGTGGGTTCTGGCGAAGTCTCACATTATTTAGCAAGATGTGATGACTGTTGATCAGATGCTGAAGTCTTGCCTCGCGAAGTGAGACGACATTCGACCCACGAAGATCTTGAAGATCTCGCAGATCGCCATCTTCGTCCAGTGATTCACCTCCAAAGTCATAAAGCTCGTCATCTTCGTCATCTTCGTCTTCGTCCTACATTTGACCCCTCTGACCACTCTGACTTGTTCTAGCTGCAGTTCCATCAGATGGATCTCAGACTGCACATACGTGTCATAAACCGTGGTGAAATCACGAACAGTCAACACGGTCTGCAGACCCTCTTCGTAGCTACACGTGACTTCTCAAAGTCTTTTCTACACATCTCGCGCTTTCTCCACGTTGTTCATGCGCTGGAAATACTCAGCGTACATGCACCACCACTTTCCCTGGTCTTCCTCAAACTGCCGAATGCCATTGCGAATCATCTGTTCCACGTTCACAGACACGATTTCTTTGGGATGCTTGATCAGAATAGTCAGGAGCTCCGAGAGGAGATCGCTGCGACTCTTTTCAGTGCCTTCGAAGTGTTCATCATTCATCAGCTTGCACAGCTGTTTTACCGCCTCATCGTACTTTTCGATCTTTATCAGGTACTCGATGTACTCCGTCACTGCCTGAGGCTCCAGAAGGATGTAACGACGGAACACACATGCAGCTGTCTCCAGCACACCGCAGGATTTGGCAAATTTGATATAAGGATCCCATATCAAGTCATGCTGCGTCAGAGGAAGGGCCTGCAAAGCGCGATCGAAGGTACGACGTGTCATGGTGATCTTCTTCTGGGAAATTAGGAAATTGCAGTAG
Source organism: Blastocystis sp. subtype 9 (assembly GCA_000963465.1). Lineage (NCBI taxonomy): Eukaryota > Bigyra > Opalinata > Blastocystidae > Blastocystis > Blastocystis sp. subtype 9. Next base: position 16,342 of record JZRO01000168.1, read on the forward strand.
CCGAGCCAGATTTTGGGCATTTTATGCATTGTTCGTAATGCAGTTTCATAATCATTGTTCACTTCCACATATACGCTATCTGTTATCACTTTATTTTCGCACTATTCATAAACAACACAACCTACAAAATACTAGACGCTTACGCTCTGTCAAATAGTTGTTCCATAATTTATAACTTCCAGGAAGTTTCTCTATCGCTCTTCTATAGAGAGCAAAGCGTACCTACAAGTTTACTAGGAAACAAACTCGTTCTACTTCCGGTTCACTATTTCGTTTTGATCTGATATAATCCCACCAAAGCCGGAAACTATAAGGTTCTCTCTTCAATTCCTCTTCGTAAATAGCACTTGTGTCGTCCTACACATCATCTCGCTTCAGTGCACACGAACGTTAGCGATTGCCTCTAGATCGATCGCCCTTTTTTCAACCATTTTGTCCACAAAAGTAGAACAGAAAAGAAAACTAATTAACTTTCAAACAAACAAGCCATACTAATATGGTCTACTGAACGATGTTTCTCCACACGAACACTGACAACGATCTCCCACACTGAAGCACCTGCAGTTTTCCCTTCTCATTCCACCGACTACATAACTGGTGTTGCACTGTTCTCCAGTTACCCACACAGACGCCGTAATCTCATGCGACGGACTTCCAGTAGGGCTCACAAAGGATCCAGCGGGAATCGTCAGCACATACTCACCCTCCACCACAATCGAAGGGTCCAAGAAGAAGAAAGCACGATTTCCCTCCAAACGCACAATTCGTTGATTATCAAGGCGTACAGTGATCTCTGCTCCGCTGGATGTCAGCTTTGCCTCTTTCACATCTTCACTCACACGGATCACGTGATTGAAGACAAGCTCGATCCGTCCATTCAACGGCAATGTTGCATTGTTCTCCAGCTCCGAGATGACCTCCAGCTGCGAATTGGGATCTATATATAATTCCCTCCATTTCTGGAATTACCAAAAACGACCGGAAGAGAGAAAAGGAAGGAGTTTCCAGCAAAGTCGTCAAATTGGATCTCTGCATTTCCCGATCCGCTGACCACAACTTCGAACGAATTGGGGGTATTTCTGGAATTCACATTCTGGACAACTCCAGCAAAGGAGGACACTGTAGCAGGCTCGTCGAGGGAGAGGAAGATGGTCTTCTCCTCCTGCTCGTCGACGAGTCTGTCGATGAACTGCGTGTTGAGGAGCGAGGGAGGGACGTCATCGAAGATGCAGGCCTGGATGACTCCGCTCTGCAAAAGAACCCCGTTCGAGGTGGCGATGGAGGAGGAGAGGACGACTGCAAACGAGGAGCGAGGAGAGGGAGTGATCTGGAAGTGGAACTCGCCAGGAGTCACCTCCTCCAACTCACTCGAGATCTCGCCGTTCTTCACAGTCAGGTCCGCTGCTGTCAGCGAGACGTGCTCGGGAGCAGTCGAAGAACCGACGGACAGAGAGAACGTGAGAACCACACTCACAGGTCCCTCCACTCTGTAGTATTCAGGAGACATCGACGCAGAAAGAATGGCCTGTGTGTTCGAGGCAGGGAACGTGGAAGACTCCCCTGCAGGAATTGTCACGGTCTGTTCCCAGTTAGCTGTTTTGTAAGTAACAGAACAAGCTTCGCTCGTTTCAAGGCACTGAACAAAGAGATAGTAACTTGGTTTCTCTTCCAAATCAACGGACCGACTCTCCTCACTAGTCACGTTCATGTTCATTGTGAAATCCAATTCATCACTACTCATTAGCAGATAACAAACTGAGCGCTTACCAAACTTTATTAATGCAATCGAGAAACCAGAAATTCACAGGTCCACTGTTAACATTCACATTCACTAGGCAATTAAAAAAAGATCAGCAAAAACTCACCTGCTGCTCCCGCAGCAATTACAGCAAAAATAACTAGAAGAGGTATGTAGTTCTTCATTCCAAATCTCAAATCAGAGATAATTGCTTTGTTCAAGTGACTCTTTATTAACCGCGATTCTTTAAATTTGTGTCTTTATAAAATAGGGACTGTCGAAGTGATTCTCAACAAACAAGAAAGCATCTACTCTTCTGAATAGCAGAGCGTAACCGCCTTATAACGGGAAGCAATGAAAATTCAAATACATGATTCTTTTCCATCTTGGTGCATTCTTTTTCAAGAACTTGAAAAAAGTGGACAATTAGTCTCTTCTCGATAGATGATGGACCCACATCTTGCTCCAATAACTTGCACACATTCAATATCACTTCAAGGATCTCTACAGAGTCCTCCAAAAAGCAAAGAATCACACTAACATCTCCTCCTATACGCCTCAGAAAATCGGCAACGAAGAGAAAACAATCTTGAGGAATAAACTGTGGAAATTGGAGTACCAGTGTTGAAACACAGTAAAGAATTGAAATGACATGACTGTCATTTTCATCTACCAACTCCAGAATCTCTGAGCTCGAAAGGAGGGCATTTCGACCTAAAACAGTTTGTACATAACAGGAATCATTTCCCTCCACTGCGCAGCGGAACAAACAAACCACCTGGTACGCATCGGAGGGGATTGTTTTACAAAAGTCATATACAAATGTGCTACGAGCAAAGTATGGAAGCATTTTGAAATAATATCGCTTTTCTTTGCAAAACGATTCATGCTTGTGTAGAAACGATCGAAGAGTCATCTCTGGAAAGGTCAACGGATCTTCCTGCTGATCTGCGTATTTTAGGATACGGCTGAGCAAGTGACAGTAGCACAATGAAAAATGACAAAAGCAATGCTGCACGAAACTCGATAGTTTCAATCCACATCGATTTGATGACAACATCTCGCGAAAAAATGATAGATAGAAGGAATAATCTTGTGGATCGATTTCACTGTTGAAGAGGATACAATGGTCTGGATCAAATAGAATAGAAAACAACTGAGTTTCGGGTCCAATAAACCGACTTGCTCCAAGAATAACCAGTTTCTGATAAAGATATCGGTATAGACGCAGCAAGTGATGTGGAGAGCTCCAGCACATTTCCACCAGTAAAATCAATAACGACTCCAGTTCCACTAGAGTTGTTTCATTACAGACCTCTACAAGCTGGATAGCTCTGGAGAGATGAAGCAGATGGTCGTCTCCATGCTCTTTATTCTACTGTCTAATGCTAGAATTGCAGAGTACTTTGTTTTCGCATAACCAATTTAACTCACTGCGCAGTTTCTCATCGTCGAACATTCGCTCATCGACCGAAAAGAATTTCTTCAATATGAGCAAGTATGCTGTTATCCGCGGTTATATAATCAAGTTGATAATTAGCAAGAAAATGTTTTCCGGGACACGTATTGCGGATTATTTCTTTGTAGCATCTGTTCGGATCGATAGTACAATTCGATACACAAAATGTTGTTGTAGAGAATGATTTGGAGATGGAAAATCCAAATCCAGTTATCTTAGATCGATTCCCTGAAACGGATTATGACGATATACCTTTTACAGAGAATGCTGAGTTTGTACAATTTGAATCGTATAGTATAATGTACTAGTTTTGTCTTCCTGAAGGAGCAAGAATTGAATATAGAGAAGTGGAAAAGCGAAATCCCTACGTTTTTACTTTTTGCTTTACTCAATCGTGAGAAAATTGAATCGAATCAAGATATAGAGATGGATCGCAGAGTTATGGCACAAGTTTAGTGTTCTATGAGAAGTTGAGTTTGTTTTATTTTGTGTTTTGATTGTAGAAATCAATGGAATCGAGTGCTATAATAAGTTTAACCAGGAGCTGTACATTCCCAAAGCCTTGTGTATACTTTCTCTTAAACCTTTCTTTTCTTGCCATATTTCTTTCCTTCGGTATGCTTTATTTGTTCTACCGATCTCTAGAGGTTTGTACAGGAAAGCTATTGCTTCAGAGGAGGTCGATGAAGATACGATGGATGCAATCAACTCAACACAAACTCGTACGATGAGTGATCTTCGCTTGTCTTCTATTCGCCAAATCGCCTCTTTCCAGTCGTCCAAAAACTCTCTCCTCGACGATTCATCACCCATTGAATTTGACATTCGTTACTACCTCAAGTTCCTCCCTTTCTATCAACCAGGATACGAAATTCAGGTCGATTTTCGGAATTCCACTGATCGCCAGATCCCCTTATTTCATGATCAGTTATCTCTGCGCTGTCCCCCTCAAGACAGTCTTCCTTTCTGCGACAGTCTCTGCATGCGAAGTCTGTTAAGTTGTCTCTCGCTGAAGCACATTCAAGAGGTTGTTTCTTGTCTGTTGAGAGACGGTCAGGTGTTGCTGCATAGTCAGAACGTATCTGCAATCGACTCTGTTTCCTTTAGAAATATCAGTTGACCCTCTGCTCCACCGCTCTGCTCTCTCTTCTCCTCCCTATCCAGTACACCCTCACTTTTATCCCATTGCTCCCTTCTCAGCTCATTGACTACATTGAAGTACTTGCTGAAGAGACTTCTGTCATAGGCACCCACTCCTTACTTGATCGGTATCTTCTCTGCCACGTTTGCTAGACATTCCTGGGACGATGCCATGCAGTCCATCCTTGTTCACCTGGATTTTGATAAGGTGTGGTGTGAGTCCTTGATGACATTCTAGCTCACTTACCCTGAACACTATGATTTGTATCCCCTTCCTATCCCACACCTCGAGCTCTTTAACCTCACTGCACCCTTGAGATGTACTTTCTGACCCTACATTCTCACTAGATTCGATTCTATGGTCTGACCGTCCTGATTCGAAAGTAGCGACATCCTGTCTTTTTACCATTCAATCAGGTCCCGGACCTCTCGGTCTTCTGATTCATCAGGAGAGGAGACAGTTGGTCTATGTCCCTCCAGGAACGCCCGCAATTTTGGAGGAAGTTGCTGTGATCGATAGCGAGCAGAGCAAGAATCTGAAAGGATGTATTGGGTCCTATATCGAGAATTGTCCCCTATTGCAAGGAAATCCTGCAATTCTCGAAATTAATGGTATGTCCCTATTGTGGTTAATTAGGGTCATAGATATCCCAGTGGTTGGATTATCGTTGCGCAGAATCACAGTTATGCTGGCGTCAGCACCTCGTCCTTTGACTTTGCTGCTGCAAATAGGACTTCGCGACATTCCAAGCGAGGTGCAGAACCCGACCGATGGGCCTTTGCTCGATGTTCGTGTTCCCAATCAGTCGTTGGAGGTATGCTATTATATCGAGTGTCATGTAGTTTGAGGAATTCTACGAGGAAGTTCGGATTGCGTTCTTTTCGTTCTTCGTGGAATTCTTTTCAAACTTCGAGCAGTTCTTTGAGCAGTCGGAGACTTCACGGAACTTCGACAAAAAGTCGTTCATTGCGTCATTTCCTAAAGCAGTGCGGAATTTTACAGAAGAGTTTTGTAACACCCAATTATTTGAGGGTCTTTTGTTAACCCTGGAGCGAGAGGCGAAGGGAGAGGAAGCGAAGAACGATGCGGAAAGAGAAACATGGAAGCTGATGAAACTGGTCAAAGAGTGTGGAGATTTGTTAAAGGGGAGAGACTTACGAGATGGCATTTTGGCTGTTCGAGAGCATTTGGTACCTCGAAACTGGAAATTGAAGTGCGTCAAACTCCCTGAAATAGAAAACAAAGTAGATGATCATCTTCTGGAACAGATTGCTAATCGCAATCCTACTGAGTTCCCACGATTATGCAAGGAACTGTTAAATGAGCCCATTTCTCGCTTTGAGTTTAGTTGATAGTGTTTGATGCAAAACAAGACACACCAAAGTTGCTACAGAACATCGTGAAGCATCTTGATACTTGCTAAAAACCGCCTACATAGAACCACCAGTACAGTCTTACATCGAATCCATTATTCCGTAGTCTGGAAGGACACTCCAGCAAGTCCTTCCCAATTGCTTCTCTTTCCTCCACAGAACACTGAGAGATTCGATGCAGAGAATCCCAGTCGCATGACACATGCAAGTGCTGTGCTGCTTCCCAGACGCAAGTTGCTGCTACTGTAGAAGGCATCTTCCCTACGAAGTTCCCGCATAAAGACCCACATTCCAAAAGAAACTACGTGAAATTCTCCTCAAGAACATACGAAAGCAAAAAAGACGAGCGAGGGGGTCGTGGGAACCTGATGGAGAAAAAACAGCAAAAAATCGAAGGGAGTGACGATGTATAGATTGTAATGAAGAGCAGAGAGGAGACTCAGCTCCATCTCGTTCATTTCAGCACTTGAGAAGGAGTGCAGAGAGAGGTCAGAAAACACTACATGGCAAATGGATCCAAAAGATACTTCGACATGTGGGACAAGAGTTGTAAAGGAATTTGCACGATAGGTGGAGAGCTGCAGAGCCTAAACACTGCAGACGATTTGCTGGAAAAGATGTGCTGCTTAGAAAAGCTTCGATGAGATTGAACTAGTGTGAATAACGATATGCGATGCATACACTAAGAATGACGGCTTCTGTTGAAATGCGGAACTCATGTGCGACGTCAATTAACCAGTCAAAAAGTTTGGCTCGATTCTATGGAGCAAAAATGAGACGATTCTCACCTTTGAACTAAGAGGTGATGAAAGCTTTGCCTGCTTCGAAAACATCCACTTTAATCGAATATTAGTGTAGTAGCTCCATCCAGGATTGCACTTCTCCAAGTCACATGCTTTGATCAGGTTGTACTCTTCCTAGAAATTAGGCTTGGAGAGGAAGGAAACTGCATAGAGAGGTGAACCCACAGACCTTGGCTCAGCTGGCTTCTCTGTCGATTGATCCGTCGTTACTCTTTCCTTTCCTGCTTTTTCTTTTGACTTTGGAAATACCGCCTCTGTTCTTGGCTTTTGATCGAATGACTTCTCACACCGAGCAGAGAGTCGTGTGCATGTCACGATTTTAGGATTCCCAATCATACCATCATAGGGATTTACCTGCTTTATGTCATAATCAACTAGACGGCTTTTCAACGCAACATGAGTAACAGGATTTTGACTTTCTTTTTCAGATTGGTTTGCCAGAACTTGAAGAGTATCTTCAAAATGCTCAATTGATGTCTCATTTTCTACCCGTTTGGATATCTATAGGATTACCTTCCATCAACATCCCAATACAACATCCGCTGTAGAAAGTGATTCTCCCTCGCGTTTCATTACTGCAATATTTGTAGAAGGGACGGGTGAAGCAAAATTTACTACAATCGATTAAAAAGAGTGACACTGAAAAATGATGTTGCGTGTTTTTCTGTTTCTTTATTTTTTGAAAACACGAGTAGTATGTCATTTGAGCCATATGAATGGAGTGTTGTGCTAAAGAAGCATTTTCGAATCCTCTGTGATTCCGTAGTTTGGACCTGGGGACGAGTCTGACCTTGTACGAAGCATGACCAATCGAACCATTGAGCTAGTGTCCTTTATTGATGCCATGGGCGTTGCCCTCGTTATCACTCTGATTCCCTTTTTTACAAAAGAACTGGGAGTTGGAGCATTCGGGTTTGGCGTAATTACCTCGCTATACGGATTCTGCCAAATCATCGGTGGTTCGATTATTGGTTATCTATCAAATGGTATACTGTCGAGGAAAACAATACTTCTCCTTAGTTCCATCGGCTCAGGAGTGAGTTATTCCATGTTGCTAATTCGAGGAAGTATTTCATCCCTTGTATTTAGTCGCGTTCTTGTTGGACTGGTAAAACAGTCGACAACTTCTTGCAAGGTAGGTTTCGTCAGTCTCTTCCATGTAGGCGCTAGCGATGATGAGTAGAGATGACCACAGTCCTCAGCGTTTCTCGCTAATCGCTGCTGTGCGTCATATGGGATCATTTGTATTTGGTTGAGTATCGCTGCTAAGTAGGTTGGCTCGTTTCTTCTTTCGCTGATTACGAAACATTATCCAGAAGAGTTTGCCATTTTGCTTTGTGTGTTACTTTACGTAATTGAGTCGATTATCATCTCTGTTTTCATCCCCGAAGACACTAATTTTCCCTCCAACTCTTCTTCCAAAGAGTCTTCTTCCGTTGATTTGTTTGTTTTCGATAATCAGCAGGTGAATCAGCAGCTTTTGCAAACTTTTGATGGTGTCTTTGGAATGTACTACTTTTACCTTCTTTCCATCGACACTCTGAACAAAGGATTTGGGTCCATTAAAGTACTTGTTTTGTCTCGTTTCTCATCAGATTGTTCTTCTTCAGGAACAGTTCAACGTCTCTCCATCGCAAATCGGGATGGTGTACGTGCTCTCCAATCTCTACATGTTCCTCACCGAGTTCCTCATCACTCCTTTCCTCTCTCGTCTTCTCCCTCCTCTTCGACTCGTCTCCTTCTCTCTTCTTCTCCTCGTGGCGGGAAAACTCTCACAGCTCCTTCTCTCCAACTTGTTGGCCTTTTCTTCTCTTCTTATCTAGTGATCAATACATCGTTTTCTGTGTTCTTCTGAACACTGTTGGAGAAGAGGTGTTCGCCACTACCTTCGTGACTCTGCTTTCCAAAATCACTCCTGAAACCCTCATCAATGCGTATTTGTCTCTTTACGATGTCGTGGAATCCGTCTGCAGACTCGTGGGACCCGTTGTTTTAGGGAAAATTACTGCGCAGTTCGGGTATGTGACGTGCCAGAAGGTCCTGGTCGTACTGTTTGTAGGAGATGTGGTGTGAAGTGATATGAAGTGTATGTTGCTGTGTCTGTGGAAAGTGCTTCCTGTGTGGCGGAAAGAGAAAGTGGAATGATGTGTTTGTTGCATTAAACACAGCTATTTAGAGCAGTTTATATGTTGCTGCTGAAAAGAACTCCCCACGATGACATTCCCATCGTTGTAGCGTAGATGGACGTACGTTTCGTTATTTGGGGCCTCATTTCCGTTCTGCTCCATCAACGGATGGAGAACGATCCGCTCTCGTACCAACCGATCCACCGCGTGAGCATGTACACATCGGAAGTGCTTTCGCAGCCAGTCAAACGACTCTGACTTCTTTCCGTCTCCATACTAAACATGATCAATGCACACTACATACCTCACAAGAGGGAATCGGGCAGTGATAATTTCCCGCGGGGAAGAAGAGTTGGTTGTTCATCGCTGCAGCTACAGTGAAGAGAGACAATTACACTGACTGAGAGAGGCATCGTGACGCAACGCATGTTCGTAGAGCGACGCATAGTCGGAGAACGGCTTGTTACAACTTGGGATTCCGCAGTGATAAGGAGCATCTTGGCAGAGATACTGCGCTGGAATGACATGTGCTTCCTCGTCAGAATCGGGATCAAAATCGTCTTCGGTATCGAGCTGGGACTCTAGTATGCTGATTTGGTGCTGTAGTGACTGGATTAGTTGCTGATTTTTGTTGCACAAACTTTCGAGTCTTTTGCTGAGGTTAAACGATAAAACAAATCTCACCGATGAAGACTGTGACACTCCAGCTCTTTCCGGTGCTCCAGCGCTTCTTGGAGAATTTGAAACACATACTGGCGTGTATCCTTTTCGTTGAGTAGAAGCAAATTACTAGAAAACACGGAGAGAGAGAGAAATACCCTTCATACACCGAAAAGTCAATAGACAGTAATTCGTTCCCGTTCGAGATCGTTCTTTCGTGGCGCTTCTCGTGGTGAATGATTTCGGATCTCGACTGCAAATGTTTACCGCAATGTCGAATCGGACATATAAAATCGTTTATATTTACTAGAATTAGTCACAGAGATATTAAAGAATACATTGATGGACTTTTGCGTGCTCTTTTAACGTGGTACTCCTAGAATACCGTCTTTTACACACCCCACAAGTATACAACTTGAGGCCTGAGTGCGTAACCTACCGTCAATGTAATTCCACACAGCTCACCTCATGGGCTCGAAGATGAGCCCGATCAGAAAACGCATTTGTGCACAGAGTGCATATGAAGTTTTTGTTCCGTTGTCTGCGCATCATCCCATTTGTCAACAAACACACAAGAAAAGTATAAAAAATAAGAATCACATCCCAAAACACAACATTTCGCTTAAATAAATACATGGCCGTCATAAGACTGCTGGATAGGTGCTCCTGTGCTCAGATCTACAGGTTGAGGACACCAAGGGAACAGATCGGCAGGATTGCTGATCTGATACAGTTTATCTCCCTGACCTTTCAACAGTCCGGTGCACTTCCGACTACACATCACATCTACTCCACTTCAGTACCTCTTATCCCGACTTGTATCCGTACATGTGCAAGCCAACATGGGTAAAATGTTACAGACGAAGTACGCGGGAATCCCCTTCTTGTCGCGGACCAGTGATAACGAGAAAAAAACGGGCTGAATACAGTCACCAAGGTAGCAGTGACGAAGCATACACACACCATTCGTTCGTACACTTCCTCGCAGCATATTCGAATAGGATCTAAAATCAAGCCGATTTCTGGAATTCACCCAAAAGCACAGGGAAGATCATCAGGATGAGCAAATTTGAACAAGGTCATCTCGCGAAGCTGTTGGATCGTCTTCTGAGTCAAACTAGGGCTCACTTTCGGAATTCCAAAAATACCTGCAAAATTGAGAATTCGCATCAATAAACTGTCCATCCGCAGCAAGAATAGCTTGTGGAATAGGGTTCTGAAGGAACATAACGTGATAATTCACAGTGCTTCGACTCGGTTTAAGAGAAATGTGATTCATGAGATTGTGCGAATTATACTAAAAATAAGGGGAAAAGTGGAATTCCAACTTCAGCCTCACGGACCTTCTGACGAAGTTCTTTCACAGCAGATTCCAAATATCGGATCTTTTTTGTGGTTTCTGTGAGAACCGTGACTTTGTTCTTGCGAATCGAAACCCCGGAAGACTAGATGACGAGTTGATGAGACATATTACTTCTAAGAGCGAAAACAGTTCATTGATGCAAAGGTTCATGCGTTCGATTCGCCTCTTCTCCGATATGTTATGTTCTAAGACACACACAGCGAGTAGTCATACGGTTTCGCTTCTCTGCGTACTCAGAACCTCGAGACCGTAAGTTTGGTCGTGAGGCAGAGCGGACGAGAGGACGAATCTCGGGTCTAGGCTCCATTATCATGGGATCGGACATGATTCGTTTTATATGAGTGGTGTCATCACTTGTGACGGAAGCTGAGGGAACTTCCACAGTATCAAAAGCTTGAGGGGAAAAAGAGAGGGGAACAGCAATTCCAGAGATCCCTCCAGTCGATGAAAGCAATCTATTCATTACAAATGATATGAGGCAATAATTACGATGGAAGGACTGTCTGGTTTCCATAACTCATCCCATAGCTACAGGATGGAGCATCTAATACAATAAACTACAATAGAGGCAAAATACAGTTTGAGGGAACAAAATCACTCGTAGGTTGAGTACTCACGGTCGAAGCATCGGTAAACACATCGCTGTCATGGCCATCAAAATTAAGGCTGCCAGATTGCAACGGATCATACATTTGGACATCTGTAGGAACACCATCCTCCTGGAACAGATAGTTCAACAAACCATCCGAAGCATTTTCAAAAAAGGGCTTAGAGAATAAGTCCACCTCGTCCATTTTAATGACTACTTCTAACAATTAATAATATGGGGTCAATTTAGAATAAATACTTACTATTAATAAGGATTCTATAATGGGGTTAGGGTACTCTACTGTAGTAACGTTTTTCTCTCTAATCATGTTGAGTTTTCGCAAGTTCAACTTGGCAACGTACATAATCTTTTTATCATACATGATTTCCATATTGTTTACGTCATTCTCTGTTTGTGCTACGGAATGAAAAATAACACTCTTTAGACCATGCAAATCATTTTTCACTTTTCCGCTAATTCCAACAGCCAAAATGGAGGGACTGCGGGAACGAAGGAGAAATAATGATATTAAAAAGATTTCGATACTATCTACAAGAAAAACAGGGGTCAAGCGTTTCGATCTCTTTCCTAAAGTGGAAGATGACTATGTGATCCAAACAAATGGTGGTGGCTATGGTTTGAATCGTTTGAATCGGTTATTCTGTAGTATCAGTGATTACGTCGTGTATAGTGTTTATACTCTTTATTGCTGAAGCGGTTAATTTTCTTTCTGTCCAGAGAGAGGAATCTATAACAGTTCGTGACTCTACAGATGATACAATTTTTATTGACTTTAATCTTACTGTGTATAACATGACATGCAGAAGTGGCGATTGGCTGAGTTGCTTTGATGCGTAGAAGTGAAATTTGACATTTTGGATGATGATGGTGTTCATTCATATGGTTCATCGAGTCGTCTCATAAAACTCGATGTTGACAGCTACGGACGAGGAATTGGATTCAGTCGGGAAACTCTGGTAGTTTTTTTCGGTTTTATTCATTGCAGCTGGGTTCCTCAAGTAGCTGTGGTAACTGTTATGGTGCAGGAAAAGAAGGCCAAGTACTCTTTGTTCACTGTCTCTCACTAGTGTTGCAACTCATGCTCTGCAGTGGTCCAGGCGTATCAGGAACGAGGATGGGACTCTTACTACATCCTTCGCTTCGCTCCCATCTGCAATCCTCTGAAGCCCCTCACACACACGTGGAAAGCGGGATGCATGCTCTGGGGCACTTTGGATGTCCATCAAGTTGCAGGCGATATCCACATTCAAACGACAACAGGTTTACTGGATAGTAACGGACGCCAGATCTACGATGCTGAGGTTGTTTCTCGACTCAAATCATCTCATGTTATTGAACAGTAAGTTTTATAAGGGTGTCTCATCTAGTTTTTCCTTTGGAAAACGGATCCCTGGTGTCGGCAATCCTCTCAATGGCCGAAAGTTCATAACGAATGATCGTATTGCTCCGAAATCGAGGTGATTTCTAGTGACTTCACATGAATACCGGATCGAGATTCTCCCCGCCATCTATAGGAAAGGTAAGAAAACAGTCACATCCAAGGAGGTGGGTATTGGGATGACCTCTTTATTAGATTTCGGTGTATGAGACAGACAATCCTGTCGCGGTGGGACTGAATGGATATGCCGATATGGAGCCTGGGGTGTTTTTCAAATATCGCATCTCTCCATTTATGCACGTGATTCAAGAAGATCGAAAGCCGTTATCAAGCTTGCTTGTACGGATTTGTGCAGTAATTGGGGGGACGATGGCTGTAGGGATGAAGAGAAGGTCGTAACAACTAGATTTCACGTTTAGTAGATTGTGTCCTTTATTATTTTGTTAAGGTATAACAAATAGCTTTGTTATAATTATACATTTTCTTCTTTTATCTTTGCAAGTTCCCTCTTAAACTCTTCTTTCAACCTCTCCTTCAAGTCGGAATCATTCTCGATAATCACTCCACGCACATGCTTGATCAGCTCGATTTGTGTATTGACTGCAGTGCAAATAGGTTCATCAAACCGATGAGTTTCTTTTACCGTAAAAACACTATCTGAGCCATCTTTCTTGACTGTTATTTGGCAGTGCGCATTGTAAAAGGTATCGTCTATTTTTGTCAGTGTCACTTCCACACCGATTCCTGTATATTACAATATTTCACTTCCTTACCATTTTTTGTCTTTTTTGACACCTTAGGAGTCTCGTCCATAATAGAAATCTTCACCTTTTCCAATTCATTACTGATCTCATCACATAATTTCTTCTGAAGGAATAACTGTCGACACCCTAGCGGATGGATCAGTTTTAGCCACTCCATTACAATGAGGGCTAATTCGTTTGGTTGGTGCATTTTTCGCAGATCACATGCGACAGAAAAGGACAACTCAGGAGTCTCAACGAACCCATATGGATTTGCAATTGGAATATGGACCAATACATGGACCAATGAAGCGCTAGGAATGGGATCGCCAGTGTACTCTTTCAGAGGACCAAAATCTTCCAAATTTTCGTTAGCAGCAGTAAAAGATCCTAATAAAGATGAAGAAAAGTTATGTCCAGAAACTCGCATCGAAATAGGACGTGAAACAGAACGGTTTGATGACATTAGACTTGATTTCTGGATCACCTGATAATGGGTTATTTTCGCAGTTATTTGGTCACCAAATCCACAGTTCTCATCTTCTTGACTATTAACTACTTGCCCAAACTAAATGAAACTTTCTCCAAAATAATACCTTGATTAACAAAACGCTTCGGATCTCATTCGTCAACCGAGTGCGAAGTTTCAAATCCATGGCAGGAAGATCGTTCTTAGTGCGCAACTCATCGATCGCCTCCGCCAACTGATTAGACACACGATCAACACATGTATCAAGCGAGTCAGCGTCATTTGGTAGACGAAACTCCACTCGATTAACGAACTCGCAATTAGGGTCATCATTGATATAATAGGCTGGAAACAACAATGAAACAGTTAGTGGCTTTGATAAGGGTCGTAGATAAGAATATAATGAAACGCCCCGATCCTTTCCCGCTTTTTCCAAAATTGCCTTCAATGAAGAGTAGAGCGACGATGAAACTCCATCATAAATAACCGATTCCTCCTCCTCTGACAGATTTGGATGGCCACGAGAATGCCGTAGATCATTAATCATCTTTATCAACTCCTTTGCAGACTTCCACGGCTGTCCTGGGGCTGTGAAGCACACCTTCTGCCTTATTCGAACGGTTCCCATGGTGTTTGGTATTATAAGATTGGCAGGAATGCGCATCACGACCACTGCTTGGTTGACCAGAAGAGGATAATAAACCGGAAAAAGACGCCCAGAAAGCGACTTCTGAGGTAATAATTTCGTGCGCACTGAATCATCAGACAATGATGGTGAGATGGGGACTATTTTGCGCAAAATATGAACCACTTCAGACTCGGCACTATCTTGCGTCGCTGAAGTCATCCCCGACTGTACAGACTCATCCAGCTCCCGCGGGGAATCTCTCTGTTTCACCAACTGTGCCAGGTCTATAGGAGTTTCGATCCGGATGCCAGGCACATGTTCTCTTGGAGGTGAAATGGGGGCATAAAAAGCGCGGGAGAAGAGTTCTGTCGGAGAAGGAGGAGGATCTAGATAAGATGCTCTATGATCCATTTACTGTTCACATGATTGAGAACACGTGGCTTTGACAGGTCAATATCAGTCGTCTTTGTCTCTTGAAAGAAATGGTCACTCAATAACTCTTCAGCAGAAGGGCGTTTCGACTCTACTGCGAGACAACGCTGCAAGAGATCGTACAGACTCGAGTCAAGAGCCTTGATACACAAAAGTCCCTGCGGTGGTTTGCCCTACAATTGAATACCCCCACAAAGATTACTGATAAAATCGCAGCACGAATGAACGTGGCATCGTCCAACTCCCCATATCTACATTGAAATAGTCGCATATTCCTACGGCTGGCAACCCGAAAGAAGGTGAATGAAGCACATTGCCAATGCGTAGATGTCAACCGCGGGACTCCATTTTCCCTCTTCCAGCACTTCTCGAGGATAATACCCTATAGAACCTATGTCAGAAATAGGCTCTATTTTTACTATCTTCTTTTGCCCACTGGACCTGAGGATACGGAGTGCCAGGGTGTTCTTCGGTGAGCCAGAAATACCCGCCCATTCGCACCTGACCTGTCGAGCGAAAGTACATCATGTGTCGAAGACTAGATTAGAAGAGAGAAACAGATGATACCGAATTCGACCATGGATGATTACATTGTGTTGCTCAGTCCTTGAATGGAGTTCAGCAAGCCCTATCAGAAGGTCTTGAAACCATTTACGAACGAGAGCAAGACGAACAGAACCAATCCCAGCAAAAACACTACATGAGGAAACAGCATGAATATCATACGATTCTACATTATCCTGAAGCGACTCTGTGACATAACTGATTGTGTGGTTCTCCAAGTTCTGCTCATGAACAAAACACTCCAAAAAGAGTCTAATCAATAAAAACAGAATCTCAAAACAGTACGCACTCGAGTGGTAATTTTCAACGATTCGTAAAGCATTTAAAAAGCAATCGCGCACTTCAGGCTTCCAACGCTGTGCTTTTACAATGTGGATGAGTGCCTCTTTCCCGTCCTTGGTCGAATATGCTTTCCATCTGCGGACATCATTCGAACTTTTAAAACTTACACTTCGCATTGCTCTGTGTCTTTTATTTTCGATTCCTACAATCAAACTCCTCCGATAAAACCTACACATTTAAATAAACTCGTTAACGCTTCTTCTGAGTCCATATGATATACTAACAAATTTAATAATATATATAGAGGAAAATATCCTTTCCACGAGCAAAATTCTGTGAGAGTAGACACTGGGGGAATATAGTTCGAAAACCGCGAACTCTCTATTTTCATAGAGTTCTCGATTTGTATTCTAAATTCGATATTCCTAATTCTGCAGACAAAAGTATCCCGCTAGATTGCTAATCCAAACGATATCACTTTAACAATGATGAAATGGAGTCTTGATTCAATTTCGGAAATATCGAAAATCACGAAACGATTTTCCGGAGTTGATGACCCGGATCTAAAGGGATTGGAAGATCGTTTACAGTTGCTGGATGATGCATATATGTAGTGCTCTGGAGTGATCACTCTCACTTTTAGACATATTGAGAAGTGTTGCGATACTGTTGGTGAATTCACTTCATTCCTTGGTAATAGTCTTACTACACTTGTGTCTTCACTCGACAATTTGCGTAGAGTGTTCAGTGATTGTGATAATCTCCCCATCGTTCGCGCACATATAGAAAACATGGGTACAGAGTATGGCAAATGGGTCAAAGCGAAAATTGTTTCCTTGCATCATTTTCCTAACCAGTAGGATATCGAAACGTCTGAATTATTACGTGATGAGCTGATTGAGAAACGACAGGCTATTCAAAGTCTGCGAGAGCGGATCTCACTTTGCGACTCTTCCTGTAGTGCATTCCACAGCATGCAGCTCCAAATGTCCCGCCTAAAAGCGAGCAATTCCATCGACGACAGTTTTCGAGAAGAGTACGAAAAACAGAAAATTGTGGTGGAGCAGCAGAAGCTCCAGCTTCAATCGGACGTTCATTTTCTCCTGGAAAAGGAGTCTCCCTTCGTGGGTCACTCGTTGGATATCGTATTGTCTTCAGTGGGATTTCACACCTAGTTGATGGGGATGATGCAACGGTCTGTTACACATAACAACTCTCTGTTGATCAAAGAACCACCAAAATATATTCTTTCGCCAGATGCTCCTTTTGTGGAGGGAAAAGAAGACTCTGAAATTGACTTCACAGTGTCTTCGAGAGGCCAGCATATACTACCATTGTCCATGAAGGTTGTGGAGAGAGAAAAATGACATGTAGAAAGGGAGGGAAATCATATGGTCGATCGACACGTTTGGGAATGATATTAATTTGCGAGTCGTGTTTCGAAGTGAGAAAATGGAGGAGACAGTGATTGAACCCATGCATCGCATCGGAGGGTCGAAAGGACCTTCTTCCTGTGTGAGGTGAGAGGTGAAGAAGAGTTAGAATATAGGGGAAGTTTTGTAGGAACTGGCTCAGGAATGCTAGAACTGTTGTTTGATAACAGTTATTCTTTCTTCAGATCAAAGCAGATTCATGTACGATTAGGGACAGTCGATGCTGCAGAAGAGACTTGATCGTTGTTTGTTGAAATGAAAGTTATGCAGAATGTGTTTTTCTGTCTAACAATATGTGCTGGATCGAAATCGATTCCAAGAATGTGGGGATTATATCATTATGTAATAAACTGATTTCTTTCAGGCAATTCTGTTTTCAACAAAAAAAGCAATTCACACAAAACAAGAAGCCAAATCGTTTTCTTGAAATGCAGTAATTCAACTCTAAGCGCCCCATTCTTCCAAAAGGAATCAACACACCCACACCATAACTTTGAACCGATGACTGTAGAGCTTTCTTTAAATCATTTACCCAGTTGTTTCCTCTCTCCGGATTCCAAATATTCCCTCCATTCCAGAAAGCTTGTCCTCGAATTCCCAGTGCATCTGATTTGCTGAATGCCAGTGGAAAACTCAACGAGACTCCTAGTGAAAGGCACCTATCTCCACCCAACACATCACCTCCCGGTTTTCCCCCTTCTGCACATGATTATTTGCAATATTTCCTACCATCAGGACCACTCTTGGGTCCCAGTTCACACATGTCATACCCACGAATATTTTCACCATCTATGATAAAACCTCTATTATTACACTACTGAAGAAAAAGCGATCATAGTAGCGAGAAGGACGTCTTGATAGGTTCTTTAAATAGCCTGCAAAACAAGTCATATGAAGTGCAATTCCCATTTCATTCCCTATTTTTGTGGTTAATGGGATATTCGTGTTGAACAGAACTTCTGATTTGATATGGTGAACATCACCCAACAAACCACTGTATCCCTTCATATAACATATAAGAAATGAATTACAAGTTTTAAACGGACGAAACTTCCTGATGTGGGAAGCACAGGATCATTTCGACCATCTACATAAACAACGGAAATATTGGAATACCAAAAGTAAGAGACGTAAAGAGAGTCGATTTGAGAGAAGGTCTACATTCTTTAATCATGCTTCTGCTGCAGTGATTGAGATGAATTTTCTCAATATCGATGTCGACACAAGGCAGCATATCGCGCCAAGTAAGACTATAACCAAGGGAAAAATGGCCATCAGGACTATTGATAGCTGATGTAATTCCTTCTGATAAGCAACTCACACTACTTTCCTTAATGAGATTTCGAATGTCTCTAGAAAGAAACCAATCAAATCAACTACTTTGAATAGTCCAGAATCACGTGATTCCCCATGACGCATTTTGGAACCATTAGGCTTGTGTTGTACAAAATACTCTTTCGGAAAACATCATAGCGAATACGGGATGACAGTCGCTCTGCAAAACCTGCCATGTTGACCAACTCCACATTTCCTTCCTATCTTATAAAAAGAGACGCAATCTATTACAAGCCCTGCATCGTCTCCTGTAGAACTGATACTACCTTGAATTCCTAGATGAAGAGGTCTAGCATCTTTTAAATTCATTCGCACCATAATGTCTGAACGGTTATATGTCAAAATATCAGCTACATGGTGAAAAGAGACTATAAAGCACTACGAACATCCATGACAAAACTCACATCATCAAATATCCCTAGAGCCATCAAATTCATTCTCATTTTCACCAAAGCGACGTAGATTTCTCCAAAAGTTCGTGCCTTCCTTATCTCCTAAAATAAATACCACTGGAGAAATTAGGTACAGGAGGTATTTCTCTGGCAATTACAGCTGGCCTACATTAACACATATATCACAGAAGCACTTACCACGTTCGTGATTTGGACTCTTGCTTGAGTGCAATGACTCTCATCGGTATCTCATCGATAGAAGGAGACTGCATGGTATCAAAACTTTTCTAACAAACAGCTTCCTTTGCAGGATGCTTCTTTGCCATAGAAATATATTGATAATGTGGCTGATTTGTACCCTTTACGTTTAAGGTTAGTGAGAAGCATTTGATTTCAGTCTTTTCATCTAACATACTTGGATCTTAGGCTTCCCGAGTCTCCAGGAGCAGTGTATTTTTATCAGTACAACAAACAACAAAAGGTAATATTGTTACTATGTTTGCAACTGTACAAAGGACATTACTGTTATAGTAACCCATTTATGGAATATGTGAATTACAGAATCATTTACATTTTAAGTGGGTATATCGATTACATAGTTTATCAGTCACGATCATAGAGTAAAAGAGTATGTGTAATGTCAGCAAGATTGAGAGAAGTATCTATATGTTATTGTACTATTTGTCACTCTACCAATTGGTTCTATTTCGTCATTCCGAAGTAAATCAAATAGATTGGCCATATTGATATTAGGAATATCTATTCATGATTCAATCATTCAATATATAACTTATCATTCATTAACTATTTTTACAATATTCCTTCTATCCGTGATTTGAATATCAAAACGAAATAGATTTCATAGGAAGTTTCTGTTCTACTTATGAATTACACATTATTTAGAATATACCAAGAACTCTTGTAAACAAGTAAATTGCTCACTCATAATAAGTGCTAAACTAGCAGTACTACTACGATGCAAGACAACTCATGCTATTGTCCCTCATCACTTTAATATTGTCCCTCTCTTTAAGAATCGCTTATCTCAACACTAATTAGAATAATGGAAAAGCACTTGGAGATCCAGTCTGTTTTGCGCTACCTAAATTCCCAGAATTGAATAGAAACATGAAGAGTATGGGAGTGAATCATAATACTATGATTCAGCAATTCGTTGCTAATATTGTAATTCAAAAAAGTACCAGATTCTGAACAAGCTTAGATTATTCAATGAACAATACTTATCTTGTTTGCTTATGCTATTTCTACATAATAGCAGCCATCGAATAACTCTTTTGGCCCATCTCAGAAGGACCATCTTCCTACCGGTAATATCTTACCTACTCAGTACAGTTCAGATCCAGTCAACCAAGAAACGAATACGGAGAAGTTGCAGTCAATTCCATTAGATATTGGCAATTCACAGTCATATCTTCCCCAACAAGGCCCCACCAACGGGCAAACAGCAGGACAGTTCATTCCTCCCCAGTCTTCCTGGAATAGGTCATTATTCTCTATGGGTACTGCTGGCTACAACCCAAACATAGCGGCGATAAGCAATTCGGGGAGAGGTCTTGATCTTTTCGTGACATTGATGTCAGGGTAAATGCTTTGCTGTGACTAATATGGAGGCCTACGTATGCTTACTGCAGTAAATGCAGAGCTGCTATTATAACGAAGATAAAACTCCCGAAAGCACATATCATGTTGCGACTATGTTTACTCTGCATTTTAGATCCCTAATTGTTCTTTTTCTACTCATAATTTGTACCGTTTATGTTGTTGTCTGGAATATTGATTGGAGCTTTGGTGTTATGATTGCAGAAGGAATCTATTTGTTTCTCTTTTGTTTGCTAGTTATCCTAGCGGTGCTAAACATGTATGCGATTGAACTCACTTTAAGGTAGGAAACATTACTGTCCCGTGTGTAATAACTTTGTGGGGAAAGCCAGAGACGTTGTGCGTGTACCTGCGACACCTGAAGCGTAATCTGCTGTTTGTTGAACAGACTCTACATAGTCAAGCCTTCCCAAAGAGTAGTCCCTCCACAACTCGATATTCAACAAACAACACACTGTATATTATTACAAGTTTACGAACGGTCCACCTTGGC